>JBCIKM010137444.1:0-23940 GCA_039654465.1 Melibe viridis | reverse complement strand
ACAGAAAAGGGGAAAAAGTAAGACGATAGCTTCAGTGTAAAAGAAAAGAAAGAGAAGTAGAAGAGCCCACCAGGGACACCCACCAACCACCCACAGAGGTGATTTACAATGACATAAAATATCATCTCTCTTAAGAATAAACAATGGCCATCACTCATAACAGCATAATGGCTCAAGAGGACCCAGGATCTTTAAACCCCCTTTGTGTAGAAAAATTCTCGGTACGTTTACCATGTGACCATGGAGTTATGTACCAAAAGGCATGAAACAAGGGATAACCACTGAGTCGCAAACAAAACAACGAAAACAGGGCATCACAGAAATGTAGTAAGACGATAACTTCAGTGTAAAAGATAAGAAACAGAAGTAGAGAGTCCTCCAACTGTCAGCTTTCATACAAATGAAACAAGCATAAAATCAATAAAAAACTTTAAAAGCACTGAATTCAAAATCAAAAACTTAAATAACACATTGAATGAAAGCTTCGATTGTTTTTCATAAAAGGGAACTGATTTATATACAGAGCTATTGATCAAACTTATGATACATTTGCACGTAAAGCACAACATGGCCAGTAGACAAGTTACAAAACCTGCTGGTATGACCTGTCCACTCCTTTGAAACAGCTTAACAGTGTGAATTATATGTACGTACTTCTGTTTTTTTCCCCTTCTTCTGAACTTGAGACTCACTTAAAATTTGTATTTACGATCATTATGAAATTCAAACAATCACATGGTCATGGATCAAATTTTCGTCGTACAGCATGGTGCACCATTAGCCAGTCTACATAGAAAAACGTAAAGATAGTGCCAAACAATAAATACGTCATTGTTGAGTTGACAATTAAAGTTTCAATATCATACCTCAACACATAAATTCAAGTTTATGATTTTTTTAATCATTCAGAAGTGTGCATTGCTTTTCAGCATCCTACATAATTAATACTTTTACACATATCAAAGTCATAAATGAATGGCTTCCATGGACTATCATCTGTTCTGTCTCCTCCTGTCTTTGGGTTATAGAAAAGCATTCCTCTTGTCTTTTTTGCTCCATGTAGAAAATAAGCATGACACACCTATAACTATAAGGGGAAAAAAAAATAGAAGTCTTCAGGCCTCCCCAACGAGTTTCTGGTCTATGTGGTTAGAGTAGGCCTTTCTTTGACTGTCATAGCAAGAATTGGGTGACTAAAAAACACAATTCTAATCCATAATTGGCACTCAGTATTTTCCTGGCACTAAAAGCATTGCAAACGCGATGGAAGAAGAACTGTATACTGTATACCCTGTATACTTGTTTAGGTCAAGGGTCAAAGGTCAAGGAAGACAAATCATGACTGTTGAGGTATGTCTACAACTTCCTCGACTTAATCCTCTTCACTCCTTGCAGAGCATAGGGGCTCAACAATATCCTTCCACGCCTCTCTGTCTTTGGGTTGTGCATTTGCCTCATCCCTTTAAGCTCACTCGAAAAGCTTCACATCTGTCTACGAGAAATTCCTGAAATACTTATCACATTGTGAATAGTTACAGAAGTCACGGCCAAAGAATACACCATAAGAGAGCATGACCTGTCAAAGAAAAAAGGTCTTCCTAAGAAACCAATTAAAAAAAAATACATATAAATTCACCTCAAAGAACATGCCCCAACACACCACAGAGCACTGAAGAACACAATTTTGAATAGAATGGACTGCTTGAAGTAGCGATTGGGTACGGTTTCACTCTCATATAGTGTTCTGATGAAGGCATTTCTCTGAAAATGGTAATGCTACAAGAATCCGACCTTTGTTCATGAGTTGTTACGAGACAAGTCTTCCCCTATCAACTTATATACAGTGGAATCTCCCAATAACGACATGGCTTGGGACCAAGGGTGCATGTCGTTATTCAGAGATTGTCGTTATTCAGAGATTTCCAAGATGGCGGAAAAGGGGGTGTTGATAGACCTCCGTGGCCCTAGTAACTGGGTGTGCTGACCTTTGCTTGTGATGAGAAGTGCCCTAACCCAGTCAGTATAATGTGTTTTTTTTTTTATTTTCTATGGTATTTCATTCATACACTGCACTTTCAGTTTGAAGTTGAAGCGATCTCGTTGGCTGTAAGTTAGTTCAAGCGGGGCTTTCCATTACTCGGAATGACAGTGATATGATTGGCTATCAGCGACATCGAGTGAGATGAAAATAATACTTTCGATGTCGTTATTCAGAGATTGGCTTTTGATAATGTCGCTATCGGGAGATTTCAATAACTAATAATAACATAGAGCAAAAAACACGGGGAAGACCTGATTTTCGATGTCGTTATTTGGGGATTGGCCTTAAAAGTATGTCGCTATCAGGAGATTTCTATTACTAATAAAATATAGCAAAAAAATGAGGACCGGAGCTCAGTGTCGTTATTAAGAAAATGTCGTTATTCGGAGATGTCGTTATTGGGAGATTCCACTGTACCATGATGTCCTATTGGAGAAAGAACACCTCTTCTTGGTAATGGGCTTCTCATACGTCCATTGAGAAGACTCATGGATAAGAACACCAGCTGCGTGTTTTGTGTCGGTCTGTATGTCATGACTTGACAGCCCCTGGGTCAAAACATCTTTGCTCTAAACACAAAGGAAACAATTGTAGTCAATGAAGTCAGTGATCAGTGGAGCTTCCCTGATGCAAACTGCCTTGGACCATGATTATGTTTTAATCTCCTGAGGGGTGTGTTTTTAGACCAGGAGTAATGTGCTTTGTTTTTTCAATTTGTTCGCCTACGCTAAAATAACATAGCAACAGAATACCTATCTATCACAACCATAAGGATTATGGTACAATGCGATTATCACAAATGAAAATGAAATGTAAATTGTTGAATGGATACAATGGAAACAAAAGGTTGTCCAATCATTATTATAACCTTGCTAAACATGAACATGGTCTTTCAAAACATGCATAGAGAAAACATTAATGATTGATCACTAACGAAGAAAGCAATTCAACTTGGTCAAAAGTGCAATGATATATAACAACAATCAATTTATATCTTATAGAGTGTGCAACTGATTGTTGAATTTCCTTCTTCTATGGTAAAGTCCGAGACGATAACTGAAATAGCAGCACACACAGATGAACCATGTGAACAATATGACCATATTCGTTATGTCCATTGACAAGACATGCTCATGAAGTATTAACTTCATTTGATTCCTGTCCTCATCAAAGCTGCCTGCCCCAGGCCCTGATTCAAGTCTGTCGTACAATTTCAACACAGAGTCCCCGCCCACACCTCTGGACTGTTGTATTTGATTGGTTAGAGTATTTAAATCATTCTGCACAACTTGTGGTATCCCGTTGTCTAACGGCAAGCAGCTTGGCCTTCCTTTGTAAACTCCTTGATGTTCAAGGACAGCGGCTGGAGAGCATATCCAAGGATCAGCGGTGGCATTTTGCCACATCATGAGCCTGCCTTGCAAGTACGATAGCAGGTCAGCATATCTCTTATCATTGGCCACATTTTCAACTTCCTTCGGGTCGTATCTTAAATCATACAACTCCCATTCTGGTCGGTTGTAATAGGTCTGCAAAGTTTTATACCACGGGAGAACCTGTCCTAATCTGGATCGATTCAAGATGTCCTGGAATGTTGAGGATACATAAAAATCTTGGTCTATACCGAACGGCATCTTGAAATTGAGGTTGTGGATCAGGTGAAAGTTGGCGGTTCTGATTGCCCTCATAGGGTAGTACATGGTCACCTCATGGAGATTGTGACTGGCAAACACAGCATCCCTGTGTTGGGTAGTTCTCTGGAGAAGAGAGTAAAAAAAAAATCCTGCTTTTTTTTCTTTCTCTACTATTTTTTAAAAACAACAACATCAACAACAACAACAAAATTAATTCATTCCTGTCAACAGTCAACAGTATTCCCTCATTTCAAAACAGGATTACATCTGAGGAATGCGCGAGGGTGACTCGAAAAGTAATAGGACACTGCTAATAAATTGAAAACAAATGGAGTGTACATGTACTTAAAGTACCATAACCATACCTGATCAAATTGAAGCTAGAGGTGTGGCAGGTAGAAAGCTAGAACATAACACTGTCCTACCCTCACAAAATTAGGTCGGCTGATCTTAAAGCTAACTTCTCATAACTGTCTTAACTTATATATATATATATATATATATATACACGCTCTTTTCCTTTATCAGTGGACAAAAAGATAAAAGTATGTACACTAAAAAATCTAATTAATCTCTAACTTAGATATCATAAAATGAAAAAAAAATTTTCCCCTCTTTTACCCAATTGAAAGGATTTACTGATTTTATTATATTGTGGAGACCAAGGGAGTTGAAAAAATGTTGCATGAAAACCACGCCGTTATCCATTTTCCCTATTTTCTGTCTCTTGTAGTCTTGTAAGTACAAAACAAGGTCAATAGTTGCAAAAAGGGATTTTTTTTTTAAACTTCTTTCATTTGATATAATATATTTTTAGTATTTGCTTGAGTAGTTTTTTAAAAATAACCTAAAAACAACCCATCCATATAATAGGAGTCCGAAAAGAGGGTGAGAAATTAACAATGCACCTAAAAAGATTAAGGACTGAACGAGTTAGACATAACTTCAGAAAATTTTTTTAAAAGTACACAATAAGAAGAAACACCATTCGCTTTCATTAAAGAATCATTCAACAGCAGTGAAAGAGAGAAAAATATTAAAAGACAAATTTACACCTATATAATATGGTGACCATGTCAACAAAAGGTGCCAGAAAACGCCCCACGTTTTCATCTGTAAAGAAGAATTTGATGGAATAGATGGAATAGATACAATGGAAAAAAAAAGATATCTAATCATTATAACCTTGCTGAACATGAACAAAGTGTTTCAAAACCCTAACTGGAGACGTGATCTGACACACGATCTACAATCAAATTTTGTTACTCCATGATTTTCTTTAACTTTTTCACTTTATTCCAGGTCAACTAATTTTGAATTTTATTCCAAGTTTTGCATCGCTGTATACTAACTTAAAAAATCAGTGAAAGTTGATAAAGACATTGGTCACAAACTTCATGACGATCGTGATCGAGGAAATTAATACAATGTAAAAGTAAACCTCGAAAAGTACGAAGTGATCTTTCACTGGCTTTCACTACTTTCACTTTCGAAGAGGGGTGGATTTCCGGAAGGGAGGTAAGAATAGTTCGCCATAAACAATAACATCCGGATGACCTCAGCAGAACCGAATTTTTGAGGAAGTTTTGTGAATCTGTGAAAGGTGAAACACCATACAGACGGAAATTATAAAATACTGAGGAGGCTTTATGATTCATTTATAACTATGAATCATAAAATGATATCATAGATGTAAACCTACTAAAAACAAGTTCGGATAAGCTGACGGGTCGAGCTCTATGGAAAAAAACTGAAACTGGGTAACCAAACTTAGCTAAGTCAAAGAGCTCCATTGACGGATACGATATTTGTTGGTAAGATTTGGTAGGGGTGATATTTAAAACTAGCCCCTCCCTCCCTCCTTCCCCTCCTTTCTCTCCCCTGTTCTCCCTGTCTCTCAGTTGAGCTGAGTAACACATTTAGCAAGATAGATTAGCTGCTACTGAGCCAGCAAAATTTTATATCACTGTCATACCACTCAAATCTTTTGTTTCTTCTGGCCCATGGGACTGGGGCACACACAAAATTATTTCCAACATCCTCCTACTCTCACACACTTGCTTTTTTTTCTCTCCCACTTGCTCCTATGCATCCCATTCTCTGGCATTGCAGTCATTGCCTTTTTTTTTATTATTTTATTTTAATTTTGTGACCATACTCATTTTCAACCAATTAGGCCCAATCTTTTAATTCATCATCATCATTATTGTTTTTTTTCTCTCCTCACTCTGCAAAAACTAAGACCTGCACTTTCTCTTTAGGTAAACGTTTGGCCTTTCAGTACCCATAATTTACTCTCAAAATATCTTACTCTTACTCAACTCTTGTTCTGGTCACAGGGGTAGGTTGCCCTTCTCCTCGCCACTCTCCCGGCATCTCTCGCTCACATGTTTGCTGACCCATTCATACATTGCACAAAGACCAATAACTCACAAGTTCTAACTGATGTGACCTCCAAAGGGTCATGGAGAGTTCTATGTAATTGCAATATATAATTTTATTTTATTGGCTGGAGTGACAGGAGTCCAAATAAACAATAATTTTATTTAGACTTCATTCTGAATAAACACAGCATTTTTAATCCTAGACACTGTGCAATCAGATCCTGTTAGAATGTGTACTAGATATGTTTTTTCAGGGGAGGGGGGGGGGTGGAATTAATCAATTTAAGTGTCAGTGCATACTCTTGAATGGACGAAGAAAAACTTGAGTGTGGGGTATAGTATGACCAGATTTACCACCTGAAATTCTGGTTCAGATAATTCACACAAAAACAGTCGACTCATTGCTTGAGTGTCTTGATATTTCGGCCTGTGGTTTTCCTGAATTAACTCAGTTTCAGAGGTTTTAGAAGGAAAGAAATTTTCACCTTTTCAGTTCAGGTTTACTACTTACCAATTAAATGAACAATGACTGGGCTACAACTTTTATAGCATCTCATTCATCTTCACCTGCTAATCTCTGACTTCGATTTCTTTTTATGCCCCAGATCATTTCTTATTTTTTAATCATGTGTCAGGTGGTGGTATAAAAACTGTACTTCACATAACTTGCTTTCCAAGCACATTTTGGGCATTATAATGTATGTATCTAAGCATTTTGTATGGTAGGTAGGTAAGCATTTGGAATAAAGAGTAGCCACCATAAAAGACATTTTATCACTCCACAACCATTCCAGTTATTGTCATGGATCCCTCAAGACTGATGATTCAGTCAACTTCCTAATACTAAGCAGTCCTTTTTTCCATTAGAAAACAACAAAAGGAAATGAAGGGCAATATTAATTTAGTTTAACATGCATCCCAAGTATTTGACTACCATACAGTAGAGCGTGGGTTTGCTTCCTCCCTGCGCCATCACATAGAGTACTTGGAAATGAATGTAAAGCTTGGAGGTCCCTCTGGTTGTAGACAACACTGTAACATACCTATTATCATATTTATTATGTTTGTTGTCTGCCAGGGATATATGGTTTTCTAATACACGGTGATGACAGTGGATAAGCGCTTTATAATGGCTCTATTTTAATTCAAAGCTACCTACTAACATACTAACAGGGAGAAACTTATCTTTGCTGTTGGTCATGAAAATTACCATGCATGTGAATGGTCACTCAAATTGAATGATGAAAATGAACTTTTTAAAAAAATGTGCATTTGTCTACTTCTGCTGCTGTTGCCACCGCTGTTGCTGCTGCTGTGACAACTACTACTACTAGTACTACTACTACTACTACTACAACTGCTACTGCTACTACTACTTCTACTATTGCTGCTGCTGCTGCTACTTCTACTACTACGATGACTTATTGATTTGTTTTTTGCTTTTTCTCCAATCTGCAGTGCAGGGGAATGGATACTGCACTCTCTTTGCCCTCTTCTAGACTGGACAAGTTGTTCCCTACAATTGATCGTAGCTTTCTGACCAATGATGGATACCAAGATGGCAAGCACAAGCAAAAAAAAAATATAAAAAAAATTATGTCTTCTATGATGTATACAGCTTGGTTAATTTAATGTTATTTTTCTTTTCTTTCCCATGCAAGTTGGTTTATATTAGATAAAGGTAAGAGGCAAATAATTACACTTTTCAATCATACTTGCTTTTAGACTTTGGTGTGTGTTGGATTATTATTGGAATACTTCATGACAGAAATCTTTGAGAACAAACACTGAAGTTGAACAAAGCATAAATGAAAGTGAAAGACACTCGCTGTTGAGCTGTCCACACAATCCACTCTTGATTGATCCTCAGGATAGATCTACAGACATACATATTTTCCCTCTTTCCCCATATTCCTGTTATCTCTAGCTCTCTGATTTCATGAAATTGATTATTGTCAGCCTTCCCTTTCCGTCTCATTACTATTCACTGATAACGACACACCTCAGAGAGCGGTTAGTCTGAAGTGCTTAATGCTTGGGGTCAGGAGTTTTGTTCTGATTAGATGAACTAGAAAAGCCCTGTTCTACGAACAGTCAGAAATTAAGTATTGTTTGTTTGAACTTTGATTGAACATATCATCTCAAACACAAACAGGTGCAACACACACACACATACAATAACAACATCAACCAACCAAAATCAAAATGATAAAAAAAGATAGTGAGGTTTTCAAGGGGTATTATTTACCACTAAGCCATACTGAGTTCTTGATTCAGGAGGTACTTTAGCTTTATGTTTGAAAAATGCTTGGCTAACATTAAGAAGCTATTTTCAGCTTTTTATTTTTGTTTTAGGTACTCCTTGGAATCCAAAAACAACGATTGACATTCTTTCAGATTGTTTTACGGTCTAGCTTGGGAGCCTTGAGTATTTCAAACAAACATGTCATGTGATGTTACGTTCATTACAATAGATTCTGGATTAGCCCCTCAACTTGAAGCCTATGGAAGTCTCTTTGTGTTTTCTCTTGCTATCTATTTTGGCACAGTGACCATTGGGTGAATTAAATGATGGTGTGGCTGGTATGATTAACGATGGAGATTGATGAAGTATAGAGATGATGCAGACCAGAGTTAGTAAATATTTGACACAGTCCTCCTGTCGCTTCTCTTGCCTGTGCAACACACAGTGCAACTCCCTGTGCAACACACAGTGCAACTCCCTATGCAACACACTATCATTGCTGCATGAGATGGAGCTTTGGCTGACTATTTTTGAGTGAGGTCAGCAAGCAATACTAATACTGTCCATTGAGCTGATGTGCCCAGTAGCAAAACGTCCAGGGAATTTTCCAATCTGTACCTAATTACCATGGTGCATGGTTATTGCTTAACAGTGGATGATGTATCAAAAGAATCTTAAAAATAAGGTGCCAAATTTGCATTGCGATTCTCTCTTTGAATAAACCTTTATTTTACTATACTTCTTCCCTCATTTTTTTTCTCTCTCTCTCTCTCTCTCTCCAGAGAAAGCCTTTCTGGATATTGATTACCAGGAAGCTGACTATGGCAGTGACCTTGACCTTGCTGACCCCAGCTGTGAAAAGGGTTCTCAACATGAAGAATTCATAGACATCGATGATTTTTCATTGGATAGTTTGCCAGACATTATTCAACACCCTTCTGTGGTGGTCTGGGTGCGGTACTCTGCACAACTGGTCGTTCGTTTGAGTCGCAGAGCCAATGCAACAGGTCGCGTGTTTGTCATCAAAGACCATGTAAGGAGATCCTATCCTTGTAAAAAGGAGAGGTGTGATCACAACGTCCATCAAAATAATCACATAGTTCATGGTGGTTTAGGCATAATCACCAACAAACACGTAGTTAAAAGTGACTTAGAGGCTAAGACCACAAAAGTTGAGTTTTTTTACCACAATAATGAGCGTCGTTTAAATGAAGTGGTGAAAGAGTATGGACACTCTGTTCATGTGACAAATCACAATTTGGACTACACCATGTTCACTTGTAACATGCATGACTGTCATCTTCTTCAACGGATTCAACTGTGCTCCGACATTTCAACTTATGCTTGGAGAAAAATTCCCGAGTATATTAGAAGACATTTGAAAACGATTGCCATTGTTATATCCCATCCTCATGGTACATCTAAAAAAGTCAGCATCGGGTCTGTTCTTGGAAAAGAACTGCGAAATGATTCCGAAGAATCTGTGACTAACCAGAGGCTTCTGAAAAAGCTTTATGAATCTTGTGAAAGAAATGAAAGCTTACAGAGGTTTGCTGTTTACTTGACTTACATGAGAGACATTCCAATGACAGTCAGGGTGACTTATTACGATGCAGCAACATGTCCCGGCAGCTCTGGAGCCCCTGTGTATATGGGTAATGCCTTTCTCGAGAATGGAGAAGAAGTCAATCCACCCCACACGCACAGGGGAAGGCATCCAGTGAACGGCTTCAATAACTGTTACACGTGATGACACTTTGCCTTTGTTTATTGTTTCATTTGCCTTATACTTTTTAAAAACTTTTCCTTCAATTAAAAAAAAAAGATATCTTCATTTTTTCTTCACCAGTTAATTTGTTCAAAGGAGATTGCAGCTCACTGTTTTGTCCTTTTTTAAAGAATTGGGTTTTGATGTAAACTTGTTTTCCATGAAAAATACACCAAGATTTCATTTAGAAACAAATAATAAAGATACAAGGAGGAAGTTTAAGAAAAAAAAAGGTAGGCCTGTCTGCCTGTGAACAAAATGTGCTGTGGCCTAACTAAGCCCCCATGAAGGGAATAGATCATTCATCAAGTTCACACGAGATGACAACCATAATCACCCTCTGTTTTCCACAGTAATTCACAATATCCTCTGCCAGTGCCAGGGTTCCAAATCTCACCCTTCAGCATGCAAGTCAAATGTCTTGACAATATTGAGCTACTGAGCAAAACGAAGATTAGCTCATAAAAACAAATCCCAATCTGTTTTAAAATAAATAACCATTACCACTTCATGAAGAGATCTAGCGAGATAGTGTCAAGTTGAGCCTGTCTATCATGCTTATTCGTTTTTCCTGATTATCCATGACATGACTTTATTGTCCGACAGCTTTTGATTGGCATGGGGTCCACATATGCCAAAACCTTGTATTTTACCAACTGGATCCCACGGTCCATCTATCCTCTGCTGAAAGTACCCTTCTTCTTTCAATGAACTGACAGACTTTGCTGAGTATCAGCGTTAGGAATTAATTTTTAATTCAGCCCAAACAGTGGCCAGGTCTTTTCAATTTTCAACTGTAAAGGGTTCTTTTATGAGCCAACTTACACAAGGGACCTTTGAGTTTATTGTCCATCTCTGATAGGACTAAATGTCGATCCTACCTATTTAGGACCAGAGAGCGGCTTCCAACCAGATAAACAGCCTGTGAGTTTTTGTTTCTTCATGGGACTCAAACCCTCAGATTTTCTGATCCTTTATGCCACCAAGGAGTGACAACCGACCAGAAATTGACCAGAAAAATGTTCCTGGGACTTGAACCACAGACATTTTGCATGAGAGGCGAGCACTATACCTCTCTGTCCCAGTAAGGTTAATCCAAAAGCACTTAACCTAATTTGGAAATACTATTGCTACTCAGATTTTTTGTAATAAATCAGTTGGGTTTAATTCAGATTCCACGACTCTTTAATCCAAAACATTTGCTTGATCGGAAACAAATTATTAGGTAGGTAACCCCGAATGTCAATTTAAAAAAATTAAAACTTAGCATTGCCTTGGTGGTAGGAGGAGGGTGGGGGGAGAATTGCTGGGTGACCTGGCTTACCAATTGCTGAAGTCACATTCTCACATCAAAATTTCAATCAGAGTTACTGTGTTGCCACATGGCCAGTGCAGCATTGGGTAGATCTTGTCCAGAATACTCCAACCCTCACATTTGCATCATTTACGAATCACTATCTGGCCTATCACAATCAGTATCCTTGCATGATTTCATTCTTGTTATTCCTCTGGTCACCCAGCCACACCGTTATTTAAATTTGCTCAATTGTCACTGTATCGGAATGGTAAGCGAGAGAAAGCAACAAGAAAATTCCCTTGGCTTGGATGAATAATTGAGCAGTGGACAGTGTAGTAATGAAGAAAAAAAAAAGGATAATTTCACAATATCTGTGACCTGAAACCATTCTTCTGACCCTGAGCATTTCCAATTAATGGATCTGAAGTGTAAGCCTTTTTTTTTCTCCCTTTAGTTACCCTATATGAATGTACATATTTTGAGCGCAAAAAAAAGTGTAATTATTTACCTTTACTTTGCTATTCTTTTCATAGTCATAAATTGACAAATAATTGTGAGAAATTTTCACTTTCAGTCCTGTGCCCCTGGGTAGATTTTCTACATAGACTTGTCTTCCTGTCACTAGGACAAAGTGGGAGTAAATTGCACGATGGGCTTTGTCTTTATAGGTTAATAAAAATGCTTCAAATGTGTACAACCCATTTATTTTACTAATTAAGCGTTGGTTACGAATTAAGGGGTGGTGACATTTTGGATTGAACCCAACAAATTAATGAATAAAAAAATTGGAGAATCAGTTGCATTTAAGATTTACATTTTCAGACGAATCATTCTGAAGGTTATCGGTTGAGTGTCCCCATGCCTGTAGGCACCTTGTGTCTGGAAAATTGCAATGTGCTTTACAGGCTGCACAAGTCATATTTGTTTGGTCTTTTTTGTCCACCAAGGATAAGGCATCGTAAAGCATTTTTGGTGATGACCATGGATATGTACATCTTATACTTCATGACTGTGCGTATAGACATAAATGGAATTGGATGCCCTAAGAATTAATTACACACCCTTTTGAAACCATTTTTTGGTTTTAGCTATTTCAAAGATCTAGAAAAAGAAGAGCTGTGAAAGGATCTTCCCAGTATAAAACTTAACACTGACACTGCTGCCGAAAGGCTTATCTACTCTAAGTCTAAGCTAGCAAAGTTTTCAAAATGTCCAGCTTCACTAAGAGAGTGGGTTTCTTGTACAAAGAAACATTTCAGACTACCAGACTTTTACTCAGATGGCAACTCTTGCCACAAAAAAGAAGAAAAAAATTCCCTTAAGTTTCTGGAAAACAACAAAACAAAACTTTTTAAAATACTGATTGAAATTTGTTAAGATAATTTTAGACAACCTATAACAAGTAAGAATCTCACCATATAAGTACTCCTAATGAAAGATAACAAAAATTCTATTGTCTATTAAGTGCATTGGGCATGACAGTTTTGTGTAATGCACTATATACAGGGCTGCCCGTGACTTCTCGCAAAAAACACAGTTTTTTTTCCAAGATCCTGTCCTTAGTGCTCTTGAGAAGATGACTAGCCTTGTTTCACTTTCTATTATGCCTTATTATTATCACTTAACAATATTACATACATTACTAATCATTTTTATTATTATTATTATTATTATTACTATCACTATTATTATTATTATTACTATCATCTTTATTAATATCATTTAAGTGTATCATTGATTGGACTGTGAAGATGAAATAGCTCACCTGACTTTGCTGAACAAAGGGCAGTAGAGAATGTCCAGTCAAGTGAACCGAATGGCCGTTCAGTTTGTAGTGGTGGAAGTCCAATCCGTACCAGTCCAACACAGTGGGGACAATGTCCAGCAGAGTGACGAGGTCATCTCGCCTCTGAGGAGAAAGCCAGGAAGGATGGTGATACAATTTCTCGGCACTTAACCTACTTCTAGACTATCATTATAGTATAGGCATTTTCCGAAACGTGAGATTATCTTTCCACACTTTCAAAGTTACCTTTCCATGGTTGAAGGCATTGACCAGCTTCTGTACATATCCATTGTGTGTGCAGTCTGTAGTCCGTACCACCCAAAAAAACAGTGTTTTTCCTAATAATATTTTTGTCAGTACTTCAATTTGCATTGTTTTAAAAATTTGCAAGCTGCTCAAATTCCTTTTAAATTAACTTAGTTCCAAATCTGAGCGATATCTTTTCACTTTTTGTCTTTGTATTTTTTACGCAGCCAGAGGTTCAGTGTATTCGTATTAGCGCTTTGCCAAGAGTTTGTGTTTAAAAGTGGATGTCAAAATACTTTTCCTTTATTTTAAACCACATAAAATAATTGGAAATTAACGCACAATGTGACGTTTGTTTAGTTTTACAGTAAGATTTTAATTAAAATGATGATTGAGGAAAGTTGCCTGTTTTGTAATATTTGAAGCACTTTTTAAGCCACAACAGACAGGTCTGAGTGAAAATTCATATTCAAACAATTGAGAAAGCACGGTCTAAGGAGAAGGCTAAAACTGTGCATAAATCCGAGTGTGGTTAAATAAGGAGAGACAATCATAAACACCTAATGTGTGTAAATCTATTCATGTCTTCAAGAGGGGTGCATTCAATCTTATATGTTGGTTATTCTTATGCTCTTGCCAAATGCTTAAAGCACTGTCTACATCCTCCTCCGTGAACGCCTTTTCTCCTTTTTCAATTGGAATCTTTAAGGGTTTCAATAATTTTGTGACTGTTTTGTTATTAACGCCTTATAAAATGCCAATAAATGTCTGCGAAAAGAATTTTCCAGCTATCTTTCTTGGTTTTTTATTAATTCTAACTATAGATCAGAGCATAATAAAAAAAAAAACCCACTCTGTAGTTTAATTTTCTGTTACCCTTTCACTTAAGTGCTTGATACCATTGTTGCTTCAAATGTAAAACAAATAAGAATGATAACTTCTGTTCAGTTCAGACATGACAGTAGGTAGCTCACCATTCCCCATCGATCCGAGCCCTCTGGGGAGGACACAATAAATGGCTCTGCCATGCCTGGGTTGTACAGATTGGTGCGACCACTTGGGAACGGGATGCCATTATCAGCGGTGAAAATGATCAGAGTGTCATTCAAATGTCCCGCAGATTCCAATTCTTTCATTATCAGAGAGATACCTTGATGAATGAAAAGGAATGCATGGTTAGAGATTAGGTTACCTAGTCTTAGAACAAGTGGGATATTGTTCACTCAAAAAACAATCATTTTGTCGGGAACTTAGTTATAATTGGTTAATAAAACTTTTGAATAGCTGTTGTCGTTCAAAAGACTATAACTGAGTATAGTTCACAAATGTACAAAATCTTCAAAACCTGATATCAAGAGGGTAGAAATAGTTGTACGAGTACAGTGTGAAGAGAAAGGTAAATAAAGAAAATGTGGTTGTCATTTCTGTTTCACTTGTGTGCCAAGGAAAGGTTTAAATAATTTAGATTGTGTCAGTGGTTGAACAGCCTTGGTGGTGTAATAGTAGCACACTGGATCAGCAATCCAAAGATCTGTGGTTCCAGTCCTGGCTCTTGCTTTATCTATTTAGCTTTATCTAACTCTATGGCTTCGTCTGGTCCTTCTCTTGACACTATATTCAAACAACTATGTTCACTGACTAATTTGTTTAGAATCTTTTTGATTCCAGGCTCTGCTCCCCTCTACTACCTCTGCGATATCAAGAGGGTGTAGAAGAATCTACATTTCAAAATTGTTTGTTTCCAGGAGCAATGAGCCTAATTCATACACTAGAGTAACAAATTTGCAGCCAAATTAATATCAAAGTGCAGGAGTTTCACTAAAAAGAAATCTTACACACTGTGACGCCAGAAAGTGAGACCAGGTAAAAATTTGTGAGTCCATACTGTGATGTTAATACATAAATAAACTTTTAACAACTTATGATTGGCCAAGCAATTCATACTTCAGTAAAAATTAGAAGCTGATGTAGAAATGGTGTTTATAGGAGAAAGTGTACAAAAAAAGTTTTGTTTTGTTATCCTTATCCCTTCATACCGCCTTAGCAATGTTGGGACCCAGCTCCGAGGAGCTGGGAAAACCTCTAGATCACAGGAAATGAAGACAGGCAGATGATCAGTCCACCATGCCTAATCTTGTGTAGCATAATGAGCAATGCATAAGGGGTATAGTACTACTCGATCTTAAGCCAAACAATAGCTGCTGCTGCCTTGGTGGTATCTGCTCATTAAGAAAGACCGATGAGCCAATTTACCTAAGAGCGTACCATCAAATTTACTATCTACAAATAGTTTGCTGTCTCACTTGCAACATCCAAAGAGAAGAATTGGCATGACTCAACATTAATTACTCTTAATCCCAAAGATGCTTATTGTAAGTTTGAGCACACAAACCTTGATCCATTCTGCCGATTGATGTGTATTGAGCAGCAAGGTCACTTCGTGCTGCAAGGGTGTCTTGCACAAAATAAGGGACCTCTACTTCATCTGGGTGGTAGGTCTGAGGGGTCCAGTCAGGGATATGGCCCATGCCAGGCATTCCATTGCCAAACTTCTCACAAAATGCTCCATACTGCGGGGTGGTGTGGGCTCCGCGGTGAGGGTCGTGAAACCCAACATACAGGAAAAAGGGTTTTCTTAAAAAATAACAAAAAAAAAAAAAAAAAAAAAAAAAACCAAACAAGTCTTCTTACACTCAATGTCCCCCCAAAAAAGTTTTCCCTAAAAATGAGCCCCCTGACCAAAAATATTTTTTGGATCTTGCATTCAGTTTTGTACAAGGTAAACAAGCTCTAATGCCAACCATGTGACCAGGTGAAAGTTAGCGCGATACAGGTAGTACTGACATTTATGTAAAAGACATAATCTTTTAAGGAAAAATGTTAATTCTGCACCTTCATGATATGTAGGTCATATATGAAAAATGGCGCTAAAAATATAAAGTGTCGCAATATAACTTTAATGATGGTTTGCTGTTTTTGTATGATTTATCAATATCAAGGTTCTTTTGAGAGTTTGGGATTCATTCCCTGATGCTTCTTGTTAAACATTTTCAATATTTTATTTTTTATGTCCATTCTACCACATCCCTAGTCAACTGTCATGCCCTTCTTGTCTACTTTCACCAGCTCATCATCAAAGCAAACAATTATTTTTGTCTTCAACACCTTTACATCTGGTCCCATCCACCTAACTGTAACCACTACCCCCACCTTGTGGGATGCAGACATAAAGTTTAGACAATGCTACAGAACAGGTCATCACTGATCTAAAATAAGTCGAATGATGGTTTAACTAGCTGTAGCATTGATCTGAGAAGCAGAGCTTGAAGCAGATTAGCCGCTGGCAAGTGGCAAGTTAAGTAAGTTTCATTATTTAAAAAAAAAAAAGTTTTTTGATAAACTTTGAAATGGTATAAAAATATATCACATACTCTGATGGGGTCTCCCACAAAAATTGTGAGATTTTTTCCTTCATGAATGTTATGTTCCTTCCAGCCTGAAGAAGAGGGTAATTCTCTTCCGTCACAGCAAAGTCAAAGGGGTAGACGTCTTCAGGACCAACATGTTTTTTTCCAACAATACCTGAAAATATAGGAAGAAAAAAAATTGCAATGACAACTGCTTATGATACATAGTAGAAATACAAACTAATTCTTAAATCTTGACGGATGTTTTCATTGAGGGAGGAAATAAAAGTATCAAATTTTAACTGTTAACCAGTCCTCTCTCTCTCTCTCTCTCTCTCTTTTATCTATTTCTATCTGCTGTCTTTACGACTGAATGTCCTTTAATCATAAACAAGTCCATTATCATCATATACAATATTAAGCTTTCAATTTCAAGTTACATTTTTACAAAATAAAAAATTGGATTTCATTGAAAATACAAAATGATATCACAATTCTGAATTGCGCATCATAATTGGATTTTAAAGGTCACCCAATATCTGAAGGATGGTATAAAAAACTCACATTCCTTTCACAATAATCATGCTCAAACAAATCAATTTGCAGCTCAACTTAAGTTCGTTAAATTTTGAACCTCAATTTATCCTATTGTTGGTTATCTAGTTACTAAGATCACAGCATCTTTTCAACTTTCCTGCTTAATGGTTACAGTTGCAGGTATAAAACCCCATATATTTTTACTTTCTCATGACATCTTCTTTGACAAACAAATGGAAACAAAATATTTTCCAATATCTCATACATTTCTTAGACTCCAACTCATGTTTCTTCTTCTTCTTCTTCTTCTTCAATTATATCGACTGACTCAGTGGAACTGAGTATTACTGTCGATGCGGGCATAATTTAGACACACCAAGAGCAAGTTTTGTCTAAAATATAATAGCTTGTAGTGGGGTCACCACCGCACATTTGTGAAAAAGATTCAATTTCTGACTGAACCTATTGACCATTCGCACTTTTGCTTAATTGTAACTTTAATCTAAACCTTTGGGGATCACCGTGAGCCACTCAAGGCCAAGTTCAGGTTATTACATTTTCTCCCCTAGTACTCTTAAACTATTTATAACTTTCAAAGAACAAAAAAATGTTTCCGGGTTTCAATATACCACATGCCAAAGGCAATAAATATCAGCCATAGATGAGTTATCTCCCTTTACACATTTTTGCCAGTGTCGAAAGACGTGTCTTTTTATAAAACATCTCCCAAACTGTTGAGAAAACAATAATTTCCAAAGAGAAAAAAATGCAAGGTGGTCAAAAGGCTAATATCATGTTTCTTTGCCATCAGTCAGACTGAGTAACCTTTCAAATCAAATTTGATACCTGAACACAATTTATTTTAGAGAAATTTAAGGAGGCTCATGTTTCTTTACCATCATTCGAATTGAATTCTGATATTTGAACACTATTTGTTTTAAGAAATTTAAGTAGGTTTCTACAACATCAATCAGAAGGTGGATGTCCTTACAAATCAAATCCTGATTCTCAAATGTGCTCTTTTCTTTAAAGATTTTTGAAATAGTTGCATGAGTATTGTGTCGAGAGGAGGACAAGCCATAGAGAAAGGCAAATTAATAAAGAAAACAAATTGTCTAAAAAAGTAAAAAAAGTTGACTGCCACGGCCAGGACTCGAAACACAGATCTCTAGATTGCCAATCCAGCGTGCTATCCACTATTTCTTTTTTCTTTAAAGAGGTCAAAGTAGATCTCTATACCATCAATCAAATGGTTAGTAACCTTTCAAATTGATTTCTTGTCTTCTTCTTCTTCTTCAGTTATATCGACCGACTCAGTCATACACAATATTACTGTCCACGTGTGTGTAAGACCAATCAAAAACAGATTAAGCTCCAAAGGGCCAAAGAGAGAACTGTTTAATACCTTAATCTGAGTGTTATGAAAATGAAGCGCAGCTTGAATTTGTCCATGTTTGGACCGAATTTGATGGATTCTGGGATTCTGTTCCACAGTCTTATTGAGCAAGGAAAGAATGAATGCAAGCCGCAGTTTACGTTTGTTGGTGATATAATTTTCTCTTTTATTTAGCCCGTTTTGATTTTATGGTTGCTAACTTTGTATTTATTAATGCGTAAATCGAGAGCATTATTCATTCCTTTGTAAAAATTTTTAACCTTCACCCTGTTTCTGTGTTCTTCTAAGGGACTCCATCTTCGGTTTTGCATTTTAGTTTTTTGTGCTACCTTGTGTGTGTCAAAGTTCTTTGTTACAAAGCATGCTGCATTCTTTAGTGCTTGAGTACAATTTGTTTCACAGAAATTAAGTAGGTTTCTACACCATGAATAAGGTGGAAAGGAGCCTTCCAAATCAAATCACGGTTAGAGCTGCAGTGGCCTGCTAAATTTACACTGGAATCTAATTTAGAATTAGTATCTAATTTAGTCTGGTGTCAATCCATTGATTGACACTGGCTTTGTCTATTCTTTTTTTTTTTTTTTTAGGAATAGGTGAATGCTTTTTCTAACGGTTAACCTACATCTTGTGATTTAAAGTGACTCAGACTTTGTCAACTTGCAGATAAATTGCGAGTGCTGTTGTACTCTTACTCGCAGAGTAGCTTTCATAGATAAAGGGCGTTGATTTCAAGGCCTCTCGAGGGAAGCGTTGATTTCAAGGCCTCTCGAGGGGAGCGTGATTTGTATATTTCCATGATGAATTGATGTTGAAAAATTGGAACAATAAATATGACTCACTTGTAACAACTTCAACGACAAGAAGTGAACATGATATGAGATTAGAGCACTGGATTATATCATTCATATTCACTACACAATTATAGAAGTGAGATGACAATAATATTACCTCCCCCCCTCCTCACATCTCTCTTTAAACAATGTAATTTGCTTCGATAAGAGTCTGACCTCTAAAGAAATACGTTAAAAAAAAACCCATCACCGAGTATTGGTTATAAAACAGACAAAGTTGTAATAGATTTGTTGTTGTTGTGGTTTTTATGAAATAGAAGTTGTAAAAGTTGAAGCCATCCAAAACAAGCACATTAAGTCCTGGCTATTATAATAAGCAATGTTCATAAAAATCTTGTCTTATGTAATTTCAAAAATAATATTGGAGAAAAAAGAGGATTTTTGTCGCCTCTCATAAAAACAGTTGCATCCAATACCCTGTATTTGTGCATAAATTAGTGATGGAGACTGACTGGAAAAAAAAATTATAAATCAGGAAACTTCCACTAAGAGCCTTCTTGCTATATCAAAAGAAAGGATCTAATTTTAAATAATCTTGCAAGAAAAGCAATCGACTTGAATCAGCTGAGTTGATTTTTGTTTTGTTTTTTTTTCACATCTAACAACAAAAACCTCAGAACAATCATCAAATTCCCATCCCTGGTAAAGGACCAGCAAGGCAAAATATATGACAACAAGTTGTTCAGTCAAAATTTTACCACAAAGAGAATTGAAATGTGATGAAAGGAAATCAAATAATCAAAGCTCATAATTTGCATTATGAAATAAAAGTCACAAAAATATTTCAGGTACCCGTTCTTATTCCAGAATGTTTTAGAAATCTAGGCAAAGACTGTAACTTGTCAAAGGAGTTGAAATGGTGTACAGAATGGTGAAGTCCATACATTCCATTTTGATGTTGAGGTAGGCCGGATAAGATTGCTGATCTGGGGAAAGATAAAGATATCTTCTAAATAGTGCACATATCCATGGTCTTAAAACCATGGCAAAGGATCTTTATGCAAAGGATCTTTATATCTTTTCAACCCCTGGTCAAAATCAAATCAATTCACAATAAACAAAGCAGACTGCTTCTCAAAAAGGACAGTCAGTACTTTAATAACACTTTCACTTTCACTTTTATGCCATAAAATACTTGTGAGAGGACTAAGGCCTCCAGAAAGTAGTGAAGAACTAATGGCAAGTATAGGAGTGGATTCAAAAGTTAAATGAACATAATTGATAAAACCAATAAGGTGCAAACAGGAAATCCTAAAGATTAAGCACAGATGTTACGAATGCCAATTTCATATGAGATATGACAGTAGAGCCATGTCACTGCTCCTAAATACACAAAGATAAAAAGAAAAAAAATTTAAAAGATAAGATAAAATTCCCTTCATTCATCCTGCAGGAGAAATTTGTCTTAAAGGTCTGTCCCAGGGGAAGACTGAGACAAATCAGGCGGCAGCTGCAGTGTGGTTGGCATGATGGCACCAGCAGGAATAGAATTTGAGTTCTTCAGCATTGGAGTGCGACACCTAACCAACTAAGCCATCTAGCTTAGGTAGCAATATTAGGTATACTTAAGTGATCACGACTTACTACTCACTAAATTAACAATTCCCCTCTCTTACACCACCACATTATATCACCATTGCAAGTGTTTGAAAACAGCCCTTGTAGGCAAACAAGAGAGAATGAACGGTTCCCTAAATTAATATCTAGCACTAACAGACACTTTTGTATGAAACAAAACACTATCTTTGACAGCAATGCATA
Organism: Melibe viridis; assembly: GCA_039654465.1. Classification (NCBI taxonomy): domain Eukaryota; kingdom Metazoa; phylum Mollusca; class Gastropoda; order Nudibranchia; family Dendronotidae; genus Melibe; species Melibe viridis. Next base: position 2,587 of record JBCIKM010137444.1, on the reverse strand, counting down.
AAATAAAATTTGAATATTCCAAATATCATAAAAATTTAGATGCCATGTGGTAAATCAGCTCATTGGTCTTTCTCAATGAGCAGATAGCACCAAATGCAACAGCAACTATTGTTTGGCTTAAGATAAAGTAATATCCCTTATGTATTGCTTGTTACACCATTCAAGATTAGGCATAGTGGACTGATCATCTGCTTGTCTTCGTTTCTAGTGATCCAGAGTTTTCCCCAGCTCAAGCTGGGTCCTGACATTGCTAAGGCGGTATGAATGGATATGGATAACGAAACAAAACATAAAAGATTAGACTTTGATATTACATAAAATAAGTTTCACAAGTCAGGACTTCCACCCTTATTTTCATCAACACTCATCCGCTATTACTGTTCCTGAGTTGTCAGTTACAAACACCAGACGTTTGCAATCCATTTAGACTCTGGACAGTGATTCAACATGATGATGGATGGAATTCAAATGGATTGTTTGAAAAGATATTCAAGAGGATACTACTACTAAAGCAAATCTTACCTGCTGGGAGAGCAGCTACTGACCGATGTAAAAGCGTTGTCAAAGACTACGCCACGTTCAGCCAAAGCATTGAGGCCTGGGGTTTTGCACACCTTATTTCCATATACTTGGCTCTCAAAACCTGCATCATCACCTATGCAAAATTTGGGAAATGAGGCAGAATAATTGGAAACTCTGACATGTTTTTCTATTCAGGGAACAGTGATAATAACAACAGAAGGACATGATAGTAGAGTATTTTTCTCTATGACCTTTGAATTTAAAGGTATGAAAAATAATGGAAGAATCAGTTTGAGTTTGAAATGAGCTAGAGAGTAATAATGAAGAAGTGAATTCTCCAATGTGACCAAGAAAACACACTTTTAAGTCTACTGAAATACTGCAAAGTATAATTATAGCTGCAATAAGCATTTTTCTGGCACAAGGAAGAAGAATATGTAACACACATGACAACCTGTTAGGAAAGACACAAATTCTGGCATATTGATAACTGTTTATAAATCTGAGCTTATAATCCATTTCGAGGACGATGAGTTGAGAGTTACAAAATAGTACCTTATTCAATAACAAAACAGCTGTGGTATGGCTGAAGACCAAACAGCAGGCCTCATTCCTGTTATTTTAGATATACACTGCAATTTTGTTTAATGCTGGTACAGTTTTAACTGTTCCACTTGCACAGTGAATTTTCATCATAAAAAATTAAAATGTAGTGATGAAAACCACTATTTGTCATCAAGGTTTTGTTCTAAAATTAAAAATCAAACTTACCCACAATGACAAGGACATTCCTCTGTTCCAGAAATTGATGAGAGCTTGCAATCAAGTCTGCAATGACCATCAGGTTTAAGGAGAGACAAAGAATCCACATTTCCTCTGCTTAGTGCCCTGTTATCAAGTTTAATTCAAATGAAACCTGGAAGGAAATTAACAGAAAACAAATTTTAATAGTTTTGAATGTTTCAAGCTCTTCTTTATGTGCCACAGTATTAATCATCATGAAATTTTATACAAACTTGGATGTAATTGCAATTGATAATTAAGAAAAAGACAGACTGTCAAAATTGCTTTTTCAAGGAACCAGTTAAAGGTGAAAATATTTTGCAAAATGTTATGGATGGAAAACAAATATTGAACCAACAATCAACAAAACATATGGCAGATGACACAGGTTGTTATGAAAGAGAGCACAGATAAAGGATTATATTAGTCACCGGTGATAATAAAAAACATGCTATCCCCCCAAAAAACAAAACAAAACATGAGTAATTAGTACATAGCATTTTGAAAAAATCTGACAACATATTCCAACCCTCAGACTGAGCCAAAGCTTCCACTATTGATCAGCATTTGCAATCAGTGTGACACATTCAATATTTTAAAGAGTTTGTCATATTCTACTGAATTGGACACTAAAAGGTAATTATAAGGAATTATTTACCTGTTCTTTGATCATAGCAGCACCTGATTTAGTGCAGAAATAACTTAATATTTTCATGATTCTGGTTCTTCTCATGAAAGATTTTAAAATAAAAGTTTTTAAAGCCTTTGTACATTTAAAAAAGTGACATTAATGTTGTTTTCATCAATCAACAAGTCTTCTTCCCTAAGCTTATAACTCCATGAGAAATAGAAAAAAGAAACGGTTTAAAAGACAGTAAGCCTATTCCTTTTGTGTGGTGCGGTACAACTAGACTAGGTGTATTTATTTCAGGACGTCATTTTAACTGCCTTTATTGGAAAGCATGAAAGCAACTACCCACTTCATAATGGCCTTTCAGCCAAATTGTGAAGATGTTTAGTTTCCCTGAAGATAGTGTTTTGAGAGATGGATGGATTGATAGATAGATAGATAGATAGATAGATAGATAGATAGATAGATAGATAGATAGATAGATAGAAAGGTAGATACATAGATAGATAGATAGATAGATAGATAGATAGATAGATAGATAGATAAATAGATAGATAGATAGATAGGTAGATACATAGATAGATTGATAGATAGATAGATAGATAGATAGATAGATAGATAGATAGATAGATAGATAGATAGATAGATAGA
>JBCIKM010137333.1:0-13780 GCA_039654465.1 Melibe viridis | reverse complement strand
TTAAGGTTTTCCCCCCTTCCCCCCCCCCCCCCCCCCCCCCCCATTCCAAGATTTGGGTATTTGTTGCTTGAGGATGAAAGTACCAGGAGGAAAAAGAAGAATAGGTTTGTTCGGGCCCCAAAGCTCACAAAGGTAATAGAGGAGCCCAGATACAAGTACAATGATTGAAAAAGTTAAAAGTAAGAGAGAACAGATCAAACCACAAACAGAAGAGAGATGATTTAAACTGAAAAAAAATTATCATTTCTCGAAACACATTTTGACACCACAAAGAGATGATTTACAATGAAAAAAGTACCCACCAACAGTCCACAAAAAGAAGAGGAACAAATGTTATAATGTGCATAATAAGCTATCACAGGTTTTAATATGACCAGAAAAAGAAAAAGATAAGTTTACAACACCACCAACTAACAAGATATATTCTAAATCATCAATCATTAAGGCTCTAAATTCATTATCATCATCGTTTGATATTGCTAGATTACAAGAAAAAGGTTACAAACGTAGGTCTAATAAATATTTACAGTAGTGTGTGATCAAGTCAACATTTGTCCTAGAAAGGCTGTATCTACAGTATTCATGGTCATAGTTAGAGCAGCAATAACACAAAGAGTGGAACTGTACTGTTCACTGACTCAGGCTGTCAGTCCCAGCATGTTCTGTTGTCATGTAGATACGACAACCTGTTAACTAGATAGCAACAACCCCCCTTTTTTTCCAAGTAACTTTTATGTATATGGATATTTTCTTTTCATAGAAAGAGGGGAATGGGCTACAGTAAAGCCTCTACTGCTCATTGCATGTGGTACGATGACTCCCAGGGATGAACAATTAATTCTTTAAACCAGCCTCGGAATTAATTTAATACAATTTATACCAACAGCTAATTGGTGACTTAATAAGCATGACAATTGCTGTCTGGAATCCTTTGAAAACTCTCTTTTTAAAGCTTTGACTTAGATAATTGTTTTCATGTGTGGATAGTGAGGTTTTGAATCCAAGAAATCTAAAATACTATAAGAGTATCAGTTCATTTATGCACATTCCTGTGCTTTGTTTTGTAATTCCCTTATAGTAGGGATAAATGTCTTTGCATTTTATATGCAGCATGTGTTGATCTGTTTCAGTTTTAAAAAGCTTATCAAAAGATTTTTTGTTTTGCTTATTTTTGGTCTAAATTGTTGAAGGTCAAAGTAGTCTTTCTCAATTGCAAAATGAACGAACCATACATCATGTGTATCTGTCCTGATAGTCTTGTTAATGTTGATTTGAAAATGATTATTGATAAAAGATAAGGAAAACTGTCCATCTGAATAAAGTTACAAAAAAAAAAAAAATCCAACAAACAACCCACCTATTCTTATTTATTCTTGAAATGGACTCGAGGGTTGAAGTGACTACAGCCACTGCAACAATTGTGGAGTTAGGAATGCAAAAGCAATTGTATCAAAATCAAGCCATATCACAAAAACTTATCTAGGCATATTATTCTTAAACTTCGAAATTGATGATAAGCAATGAAGAGAATTTTTTGAAAAAGCAAAACAAAGACAAATTAACAGCAACAAAATCAAATCCCAAACATTTTAAGTCCATTCACGATTCTACAATGAGCAGACAGCCTTCACTTTTGTGGCTTGAACTTAATGCTTTTGCATTGAATGCTGTATGCAGTATTAGTATATTTAAGTGCACCTGGTTATTATACTACTGAAGAAATCCATTATATTTTCTACATTAAAATCTTCATTAATCCATCTTTTGACACTCTGTCCTTGGTGGATTGTCAGACTATAAAACTTATTTGTTTATATAACTATAGAACTTTGGACAGCAGTAACACAGATCAATATCCTCCACTAATGCAGTTGAAGACAAATTTTCAATCTCCTACGCAACGATCCTTGCAACTAGAATAAAAAAATTAGAAAAAGGAAACCAAACTCCTTTGTTGAGTATTCAATATTATAATACATTTCAAGCTTTGACAGAAAATAAAACCAAATACATTACCAATGGAATATGGTTAAACTGATAGGTCAAAATGTACTGACAAGTATCTACTTGCTTATTGGTATAGAAGGGCTGTTTTCAGTACAATAAACTTCCTCCTCTTTTAACAACAACAAAAAATGTCTGTATCAGTGAGTAGATCCGTTCCACTAATAACAACCATTTAATTCAGGTCACACTCAATGATTATTTCTTTTTGCTGTATCAATCCAAATACATTCAGGACATGAGCCAATACAGATATCTTTCCCAACCCAATTAAAGCAAAATAAAACATAAAACATGAATCCAGTAGACATTTGCAAAACCTGGGAAAGCAGGAAATTGAACATTATTTTCTTGCCGTGAGAAATATTGAATGAATATGAGGACACTTTACTTGGCCCAGACTACATGAGGCATCATCATTAGCCTTTCTACCATCCTCTGCCTCAGCAGACAGTAAGAGAAAATGGTATAGACACTACAGTGCTGAGATGAGTCAAAGCCATAGAAAGGAAAAAAAAACAAGAAGGCTGGAAGTTATCCAAGGAGTGATTCGAACCCAGTGAGGACATGCCAAAGAACACAATGCCTTGCCACTGCCAGGACGGTGGGCTGACTAACTGAGCCATCCGCCACTGTCAGTGGCCAGGCGATGGGTGCCATGGCAGGCCCCGAATTCGATTCCCTCTTCGGACGACTGCCAACCTTCCTGGGTTTTTTACCTTCCTTTCGATAGTCTCGACTCATTTCAGCACTGTCGTGTCTATACCCTTTTCTCTTTTTATCATCTATTGCCAGTGCCAGCTCCTATTCTAATCTTCGTAACATGCCTCAGCAGACAAGACTTGACATTCAAAGACAGCTGATTTGGACAATAACACCCATGAAAAATAAGTACAGTGCCAAAAACAAATTTCCTTTTTCGGGATGGATAAATTATTATATTATCTTCTCTTAAAAACACACCATGAGAGAAAGGTGTGAGAGCCTTTACAGACGGCCATGCTGCAGCAGACTCACCCCCTGCACGGGAACACCTGATCCTGCAAGACAAGGCCCCATACCACAGAATAAGAGACAAAGCAAGACAAGGCCCCATACCACAGAATAAGAGACAAAGCAAGACAAGGCCCCATACCACAGAATAAGAGACAAAGCAAGACAAGGCCCCATACCACAGAATGAGACAAAGCAAGACAAGGCCGCATACCACAGAATAAGACACAAACAATTTTCCTCCCACAGCTCATTAGAGATGGCTTTTTTAGTCACAGCCATGGCCCGTATTTTCAGTTTGTAAGTTTTTACAGGCAGATGTTTTCAATTTGTTAAGCAGCCACCCGACATTTATGCATCACAATGTGATATGTAGTTTACTTTCGCTACAAGATCTCCAGTCATTAGCTTCAAAATCTGCAGTTGCCCTGAATCAATTTATTCACCCTGATATCATTCTCTGTATTTTAGATAAAATTCATGAAAAATGAACGATGACACTTAAAAATTCCCTATTGAAGACAATATTATTTGTTGGAAAAGATCAAATACAACATATTATCACATCTAGAGGCACACAATAATAAGAAATGTTGCAAACTGCAAAGATATGTTAAATTGTTCATTTTTCCCCCCATTCAAATGAGGTGATTTAAGTTTCCCTTTGTTTAGAAGAGGCTTACATTAAATATCTTTATTTAGTTGTATTTCACAGAATTGTGCAGCTTAAAAGCCAAAAAAATATATAAGAAATAAAATAAATAAATATATTAAAAAAAAAAAAGCAGTTTTATGCTCCTCAGGCTCGGCTTTATTACAACCCACTTTCATCCCCCCCTCCCCCCCCTTAGAAAAACAAAAACATCCCCACCCCCACCCCCAAAAAAACAAAACACAAACAAAAAAAGCCCAACCCATTTTTATACAGCAATGATGGTTAAAGGCTAAGCAGGTAAGTATTTTAAAATGAATGCGACACAACATATCTTAGATATTGTCCCCTCCCATCCGCCTGATAGCACACCCTTTGCTCCCCCAGAACAGTTCTCCAATTACTGTAAAAAGGAGACAAACATAACACAACTTCACTGCAAACTTATAGAAAAGATTAAATTATAATCCACTGTTTTGGTTTTTTTTCCTTTTTATCAACATATAATTCATGTTCAGGAATAGAGAAAAAGCACCACATGAAGATAATGGGGTAAAATGGTAGTGTACAACTCAAGATGCTCGGCAAATAAGGGACCTGGTATCAATGACAACATTCCCACAATGGATTTAATATTAATAATGAAGACTTGTTACAGAAGACAAATATAGAATTTCAGACCACCACCTTTATCAATAACGAAGAAACTATTGAAAATTATAAAAAACTACTGTAACCTTTAAAAAAATGTCAAGTAAATTTGCGCACTTTCAAATTTAAAATAGGAAATTAATAATTCTATTTCATTTTCATTATAAACTATACTTATCATTCCTGTATGCATTTTATGACAAAATACAAAATAACCCTGTTCACAAGAAAATACCAAAGTGAGCCTGCTTCTTTATGTCTGCCCAGCCCAATGAATGAATAAGTGGTAACATAACAAAATTGAATGGCTATTTCCTAACAGTTATTGGCTGAAAATATAAAATGAAGTGTAACAGTTGACACAAAACATGTGTAGATCATTAATATAAGATTGAAATGGATATAAATTGCAAAATGAAAAAAATACCACATCACAAAAAGTTCATTTCTTATTATGGCATCGCAGCAACTAATCAACATATCAAAAGTGGAGAAATCAAGTATAAATAGAAACATAAATAATACATAAGGCATATAATATGTATTTATCATACTGACAATGAGAATAATATCAGTTATGTGTTTCAGAGAACAAAATATCTAGTAATGATAACAACAAACAAATCAGGAAACTGTAAAAGGGAGACAGATGATCTTGTAAATGAGCTTGAAAAAGAGAAAACTCTTGAAAAAGAGAAAACTAACTAACATGTTACAGACTTCACTCATACAAGATTTTGTGGTTTCACTGAGAAGTGCTAACCACAGGATATCACCTTCCGTCTCCTAAAAAAAACAGCCTCTGTGTAAGCAAAGGTATTTTGGGCCCAAATTTCTATGTCCTGTAAAGGTATTGCTGCCCTACATGCCGAAGGGCATAACAGGCCCTAAGTAAGTAAGTAAGTAAAGGTATTATTTCCTTTCATTTGGTTCCTTTCAGCAGATTTTTTGTTTTAATTAGCATGTTCTTTTCATGACATTTTTTTTGGAGAGTTTATTTTTTATATGGCTGAAGAGTAATTGAATGAAAAGAGTCCTGGGTATAATTAATTACCATATATGCACGAGAGAAAAGACAGGGAACTGCTTCCTTTGAATGAGATATGAAGCTTTAGAAATCACAAATTTTCATAAAATTTTTCAAAACCTGAGAATATTGAACTGGCTCGAATAGCAATCTTTCTCTCAAAATGAAACAAAAGAAAACAAGGAACAAATTCTCAAAAGCAACAACAGCAGTTGACATGAAATGAATTTTATGAACAGTATTTAATCTCAACAGTAGTTATAAAACAAAGCTGCTCACGCCTGTTTAAAAAATGTAAGACTAAAAGTAGTTTAAAGTAATATCATCGTAAATGATAACTGTCACAACTTCAGTTCCGCAAATGATATATAAAACAATAAGCCAGATCAGTAGGAGGCTGAGGCAGATGAACTTCATTATACTTTGTATTTACTGATCCAGTGCAGCCAATGTGGCAAAAGGACAGTGAGAAGCCCTTCCCTGTCCCAAGTACACTTTACTTCATTAAAAAATTAAATTACAATGTTCATAGATAAATTGCAGTGTTTTGTTCAACAAGAATTGCATATAATATATAACTTGACACAGTAGAAAAAACAAAACTTGATATGTGAAAATGAGGATAATATTGGATCTCATCAGTAGAACTGCAAAAATACTGGAAAGTGAAAGAGGCAATGGAATCAAAACCTACAATACCATTGTAAAAAGATGAAAAGGAATGCTACCTGGAGAAAGAAATAGAAATCCAAAACTTTTAAAACAGCATGAGAGGAACATTAAATCGCAAATTAAGGACTGTACAATAATCTCAAGTTAGCCAAGTGACACACACAAAAAAAAAACACTTTACCCAAACAAACTGCTGTAACTTTCCCCTGGAGAGACCTGAATAAATCCTCACAGAGACTTCGCTCAAAACTGAGCAGCGAAAGTTGGCAGAGATTTTTCACGCGTCATAGGCTATTTTTTGCTGGTTTCTATTTATACCCACAACAGCAATTGCAGGCATAATGACTCCAATAATCTTGTCAGGTTTTTTTCTTTTACAGAGTATGGGCCAAATTGTTAAGTAGGTTATCTTCCAAAATCAAACACAAAGCAAATAAAGAGAGTCCAAAAGGAATGACCACTGATGCACTTTTGAATAAGAAAAAAAAAATCTCAACAAGAGGCAAACAAATGTGTGGCTCTTTCACTGAACATCTAGCTGAGCTTAATTTTAAGCATTTCCCCTCTTCCAGACTTTTGGGTCTGGTCACTACCCCTTATCATTTCAGCAGCAGTATGAAGCAGAATTTGGAAAAATTAATTTCCCAGAGCAGACTCCCTTGAACAGCAAATTTAGACAAAGAATTTTTTTTGTCACTTGATAAAGCCTTACACTCAGTCATGTGCGCTGTACTCTTGGAAAATGAGTCCAAATACATTAAAGATACTTCAATCATATTTCTTGAAGAATCAGTCATACCAATTGTATCCCTTTATATCTTACAAGTGCAAACTTATTTCACAGAAATTCTTAGCAACCCAGTACTATACCACTGAGCCTTCTGGTGATTTCAAAATCATCTCCATATCAAATAATTCTTTGTTCGTTAGTGGTATTTCCTTTTTTCAACCTTTTCTTTTGAATAGTACACCTAACGAATAAAAGCTAGCCCTTGAGGTAGAGTTGACTTTTTTTGTACCATGTAACTATAACATTTCAAGAGAAATAAATCCATAAATTGCACATAAGTTTCGGCTGATAAAAAAAAACATCTAAAATATTCTTGAAATGAAGAAGTTTTAGGGAAATACTAAAATCATTCTCTTGTATATGATAATGTACTTTCATTAATTTTTATTTTTTCAATAAAAGGAATGTGGGATAGAATTGACACATGCCCTAGCTCGTTTAAATCTGATGTCTTTTGTTTCATTCTCTCTATATCCTCGTGTTTTTAATCTGCATGTCATGGAGGCTAATGTTATAACGTTAGTTAACAATTTCTCTTCCTTCAAAAAAAAATTTTAAATCCAGGACGTTTAGAGCCATTGTTCTCACATTTTGAAATCAATAGCCAAGGAGCTTCTACCTCAAATAACAGAAATTCAGGAGATAAAAAACAACATCCAATGAGTATATATTAACTGTAAAAAAATATATCAGCAATAAAACACACCAAGACCCCCCCTTTCTGGTTTTCCTAGACCGTACCACGCAATGTCAAACTACACATATCAGTTGGCTCTCTGAAAATACTTTTATAGTAAAAAAAAAACAAACGGGTTGGAAGGCGCAAGTCTTTGAAGATTATGACTACACAGTAAATGAGTTCACATTGTGAACAAGAAATACAAAAGAAGACAAAGGACATTCATAACTTGGTAGCATTCTGTGCCGACAGGTGCATGATTTCTTGGTATTTCTTTTGATAGCATTTGGAGCATAAGTAGTCTGACGAGCGACTACCGTAAAATTCACACCCAGCAGTTGTGCACTGCTTTCTTTCTTCTGTCGGGTTTTCCCCAAGGTCATTTACAAAAGCTTTATTTGACTTTTGCAGAGTGTTGTGAGATTTGTGGTGAGGAACATCATCATAGTCTGGAGGGGGTGATTTTCTCCGCATTTGATTCACATTACCACTGGATCGGAACACACTGTTTGCCACCTTTGAATTTGAGACATTCAAATCGCCAGATGGGCCAGGGTTGTTGACATCTTCACTACTTGAAGTATAGAACTTCGAGTTTCCATAGCAAAATATTTCATCTGGAGCCAAGTTTTGCCGTACCCTGCCGGGGAAGGTGTTGTAAGAGTAGGCATTTGTGTTGCTGTTTGACTGAAGGTCTTCTCGCTGTTTGGCAGCATTACATTTTGAACATAAGAAGTTTGCCTCAGGTACCCCAATCTGAGAACATCCAGGGGTCTTACATAGAGTTGTAGAACTGACAGCGGGATGTGGAGCTATCTTGCTACGGAGTTCTATGTCACTTTTTCTTTTCAGCTCGTAGTCCAGTTTGAATCTCGCCTCGGCATCTTGAAGGTAATTTTGAATCATCTCTTGCTGTTGTTTCCCTCGTTTTTCAGAGAGTCTTGCCACAAAAACCACGTCTTTGGGGCTGTAATGGTCAAGGGATGTAATGGCCGTGCTCTGTGTGATGCAAGGACGTCTTGGCTTGTCCTTGTTGCCTTTGCCCAACTGTTTTAATTTCTTACCAACTGTTTTCCCAAGGCTACCAAACTGTTTAGCAACAGTCTGTCCATGTTTTTTCTTGTCCTCTTTCTTTTTATCTTTTTCCTTCCCATTGGTTCCCCCACTCTCGTCCGACTCGTGGGATCCAGAGGACCCCAAGTCACTGTCACCATTCATTTCAGCAGTATGAAGTGGAATTTTTTCAACATCAAGCATTTTCTTCAGCAGGTTCACTTTGTCCTCTATAGTCAATTCTACAGGAGCATTTTTGCTGATGTTGGACAGTGGATCCACACAAAAGTGGAGGGGCAGCAGCTTGAGCTGTGGATCCACCAGGGGAATGGCAGCTGCAACACAGAGCAGGGGCAATCATATAGACACATATCGTGACCATTAATACAACTTTGCTTGAAGGAGGAGGAAGCTAATAGAAGTAGGAGGCGGCTAGGAGGAGGAGAAAGAGAAGGCAGCAAGGAGGAGAATGAATAAGGCAGATTGGAGGAAGAAGAGAAAGTTGGTGGAGGGTTGTAGAATTTGGGTTCATATTTGAGCTGTAGCTAATACACCAGTCAGACTATGTTAAAATACAATAATGATTATTTCGTCAACATCCATGAAAATTGTGGTATGTTAGTTTTTAGAAAAAAATGTTTTCTCTATATCGCAATTATTTCCCTTTGCATATCAAGGCAATGTTGTTTTATTTTGCTGGCTCCAGTAAGAGTCACAGAGGCCGCCCAAGAACGACATTGCCAATCAATGATGACTGGGATGCGGAAGGCTAATTGATTAATTATTTGATATCTGACTTGCTTCATACTGTAGTTGTATCTGTTTTTGTTTTCCTCTATTTGACATTTAAAATATGTGTGGCGATCCAGGAAAACCCGGTCAAAGTCGCTGAGAGCGCAACTGAGATATGACTGAAAATGTCTCAAAAAGTCATATTTTATCGTGACAGAGTTAACAGTAGATTTATTTTCTTTGATGTCTTAGCTTCTATTTCATCAGCCAAAATTTATTTTAAATATTGATTATCGTGAATTTTGTAAACAAACCTCTTGATCGTCCGTCCGACGAACGGTCTTAAAAATCGGAGATTTTTTGGATCACTTTTGAGACTGTTTGAACCTTTTCAACCCTATCGAATTTGGTATCAAAATGTAAGTCAACGCCTCTTATAATGAATGAAAAGTAGTGCGCATGAATTTACGACACTGGACTAGCATGAGAACATATGCGCATCGACGTGGTATTGTTTTGAAAGCAAGAAAAATAATTCTCGGGTTTTCGCCGAAGGTATCGTAAATCATCGACAAAACTCAACAAAAAAGACTTTCATTTAAATCTCATTAAAGTTAACACTCATTTTGTTTTGATTTTAAAGTGAGATTTTAATATTAGATTAACTTTCTTTATTTTAATCAACATCGGTCTACCGCAGGCTTCAACGACGATGCCGACTTCCAGTAACGACCTGTCGAAGCTACTCAATCTCAATCGAGATGACACAAGTGCACTTTCTAAGTAATTGCTGATTATTTCAACACCAGAGAGGAATCTGAGGATGATCATGATTATTGATTTCCCACAAAGTTTGGTTGAATACTTGTCTGTTTTGTCTGTCTGCTTTCCCGTTATCCACAGCACAGACTTGGCAAAAAGTTCTCTTAACTTAAAGGGGCGTTTTCTCAGTTTCACATTCTCCTACCCTCCCATCTTTAAAACACCATATCTCAGCTTCTAGTTAAGATAACTTGATGAAATAAACTGCTAAATATTCAGAAAGCCCAATAAATTATGAAAATGTAATCAACTCAACATGCATAAATTAGTCACTTTGACCTGGTTTTCTTGGAGCGCCACACATATGTAGTTTGTTATTGTATGAGTCAAAATAAAAATGGTTGTTTTTTATTTTGTTCCTGAAAAGTAGTCACAGTTTAACTGCACGGTGTTATGTTGTGCAAAGTTGAACAAAGCAAACTGCAAAATAGGGATATGAAAATTTTTGTCAATCTTAGACCAGACCAACTTTCATTGCAGAATTTCAGTGCCAGTGTTGACAAATCTTCTAGAAGGCTGACAGCTTCTATCATCAGCTCAGTTGTCTATTTTTTACTGTGAAACAAAAAGTATCCAAAATGGAATGATCCATGAGGAGATGGGGAGTAAAACCAAAAATATCCTTTACCCTAGTGTGGTGGGAGATGTGTGAACACAACCACTTCCAAACCAATTTTTATCTGTCGGAAACGTGTACACACAACACAGCTGATGAACGAGTTATGTTGCAAGCTTGTTTACACCTGAATTTAACACACTCCAAATCTCTTGACATCATCTGTGTCTATTTTGATGCTTTAGGCAATAAGATTCTACAAAAGAACTCATGTGACTATGATGTCGACTATAGTCTAGATTGAAAGGGATCGCAGGTTGAAGACTGGTTTTTATAACTGCTGATTCAGACTAAAAATTTTGCTTGTAAACAAAAAATTAGACTTTTTTGACACAATAGTAAAAGTATATTGGTATTCAAGTGTTTTGTGCATAAATCGACCCACAAAGTTTTATTTCAAGCTCTTAAACTTTTTTCTTTCTTGATATATTGGTAATTCCATGATTCAGCCATTTGGTATCCTTTCAATTTTTTTACTAATAATATACCTAAACAAAAATAGTACCATTTGAGCTCTGTTCTTTCAACTTTCAAATGATGTCAGGTTTGTTTATAAGAAATATTATTAAAAGGAAGTATTTTGATGCTGAAATGAGAAACTTGCTCAGTTGTGATGAAAAAATGACTTCATCCAAACAATTACATCAATTTTCTATACCTCTGCGCAGGACATGAGTTATACCTCTGCGCAGGACATGAGTTAATTTTAATCACAATTAACTCCTATTCAAGTAAATGAGAATAAAATTTAAATGAGAATAAAATGAAATAAAATTATTTATATCAAAACAAAAACAATGGCAAGGAGCATTTCAAATATCAAAAAAGCCATTGGCCCAACTATGTTTATGCCAGTATAGTAAAATTAAAAGGAAGTAGTTAATGGGTTGGATAGAAAATGCTCGTGGTGAGGCCAAACTGGCACTTCCAACTTCAACAAGTCTTGTTATGACTCATATAGTCAAACACTATTTGCTTGTTTTCTTTTAAACCCCTCACTTTAATCTGAATGCTGCATGCATGTTTTAAAAAATTCTCTTGCTGTAGACAGCTTTTTGGATTCAACTGGTTTTGTCATGTCTGTGGTGACAATTAAGGTCTACTTACCAGGAAGCATTGGGGAAGTATCTGGTTCCTGCTCTACAGGAGCAAGAGCTGAGAAATGAGCTGCATCATAGGTCAGCAGCAGTGGGGATCGGTAGCAAGGGTGCACCTCAAAAGGAAGGTAAATGCCAGAGAAAGGAATGGGGGCCAAAGCCTCTCCACTTGAACTTTTCAGAAAGGTATCGGCAACTACAATAATTGGCCTCTGTAAAACATGCGCTAGGACAAAGACATGGAACTCCTCCAGGCTCTCATACACAACAGGCTCCTCTTGTACCCTGAGAAAAGTAAATACGATAATATAAACAATATTAAAAAAGGAAAAAGGCAAATATTATGCTGATCAAAAACAAAAAAAGAAGGGGCAATAAAATGTGCTGTTTGTTTTGAGGGTTTCTGTTTTACACACAGAGTGGTGCTGAGTTCTTGCTACCAGCATGACACGGAGGTGTAAAGCATATTAGCCACTATTTTTAATAAAATATGTGAATATATTACCGTATATTCTCTATGACGACCCAGCTTCCAGCAGGCTCTACTTTTGATGTAATAAAATATGTGAAAGATTTTGTTGACAATAGTAACAGATGTCTTACCCATGTGTAACCACACTATCACAGCAGTTGTTCTGCCTGTTCACATCATGAATCCCTCTTGGTAATGGAGATGCAAGACGCAAAACATTGTCCCATTCTTCCCTCCATTCGGCTTCACTAAACACAAGCCCAGACTGTGAAACGATATGAAAAAAATAATTAAAATACATAACAAAATTTATAACCATTTCGATATTGGACTAGACATAGAATTTGAGAAAATTAACTCACAGCAAATTAAATCTATTTCATGTCATTCATCTTTTAATGTTGCCCAAGATCCTTCTCTAATTATTATAATTGGAGACTGTATCATGTGTGTGTGTGTCTCTCTCTCTTCCTCTCATATTCTTTCTTATCAACCCACTGCTCTTCAGACCAAACATAAAAAAAAAAAAAAACAACCACAAGATTCGTATTATTATAAGAGAAGTATGCCCTGAAATAATGACCCCCCCCCCACCCCCCACACACACACAAAATCAAGAGCACAAAAATATGGGGTAAATTGAACTTATAAATGCCTTGAAAAAAGGTGCTTCAGCAATCCATAATGGCACATTTTCAAATTAAACAACAAAAAAAAGCAACCAGATTTTGCACCTGTTGGAGAGTATATTTTGGAGAGAGGAGATCAATGAGAGACCAGGTTTTACCTCCTTGTTTCCAAGCATCTGTTGATAGCGCCACCTCCTGTACAAAGCATCTTTGTATCTTGCCTTGGTCAGAGTTTCATAAAGCTCGTTTCGTAATATCAGTTGTCGATCATGGATACCCCACATGGCTTGAATAGAACAAAGCAATGTTTTACTAAAGTCATTGTCTAGCTTAAATAAAAGCAGCAAGAAAAACAACACCCACATACCATTAAACAATTTTAGAGACTAGACTGCTACAGCTGCAAAGAATAAAACATATTCTTGGCCCATGTTAGACAATGAGAAAACAGCCCATATTATTCATTGAGATGAGTTAGATGGTGTTTGCAAATGTGCAGCACATTCAATATTTCTGTTATAAGTTTTAGTATAGTTCCTATTGAAGAGCCTTTAAGATTGATAATATCATGCAGTAAGGGAGCCATGTCTTATTTTCAGCTTAGGTTAATCCCAATTGATTTTTTTTTTCTGATTAGTAAGCTCAAAGTTAGACTTTGTCTACAATTAAACCTCATCATTTGTTAAGGAGGCAGAGTATTTTAACAGAGGTTGATCAAAGATGACCTTTTAAAGGTCCCCTTATCAGTCACATATCTTCTTATTCCATTTTCCTTCACTTCTGATTGTTCTGATATACAATAGACCACGGACGAAAAGAAGAAGAAGAAGAAGAAGAAGAAGAAGAAGAAGAAGAAGAAGAAGAAGAAGAAGAAGAAGAAGAAGAAGACGA
>JBCIKM010137222.1:0-13782 GCA_039654465.1 Melibe viridis | reverse complement strand
ATATACACACACATACAGACACACACACACACACACAAACACACACACACACACACACACACACACAGATACACACACACACACACACACACACACACACACACACACACACATACACACACACACTCACATACAGACAAACATCTAAAATCACAATGAGAATAAAGAGGCATCTGCCTTCTACCCAATGCCTGTGTTGCTTCATCTGTGGTTTTCAGGATTTGTGCAAAGAGCTGGAGACGGACAATCTGGATTGCTTGGCGGTGATGGTGCAGGAGATGATGGACGACGGACGCAACGGCGACCGCTTTAAACAGGTACGTGGACGGACCGTGGTGAAGGATTCGGTAACAAGTCTGCGGTGTGCTGTACCACAGCTGTCAAGGAAGCCCAGAAACTGCAGACCACTTTGTGCTCCTGTGTCTTGTTACGGGTCATGCTGGTGGCTACGAGATCATCCTTAGAGCCGAGACAGACTTCAAAACATCTTTATATCAGCACACTAGTGTACCTGTATACAAATTAAAGAAAACGCCCGTAGTTTATAACTATTGGTTGAAGGTTTTTTTTTTTAATTGATGCATGAATGAAGAAAACACTTAACTCATAGTAGAAGGAAGGTTGAGTTCACAACTTCCTGTCGATTTATTTTGTGTTAAACTTTTGAGTGTAACCCTCTTTGTTTTTTCCATGGGAAATATACAGGGTGTAAGTAAAGAAAGCAGACTGCATTGACTATGTGGAACATATCTTTGATGTTCAGCACTCGAATTAAAAAGTGTTCACAACAGAGATCGTCTAATGTGTTGCCTCTGTGGGTTTTTTTCTGACATAAAGATGCCCCTTTCAGTCCAGTTTCTTTACCTACACCCTGCAGTTTAGAAGCTTGGTTGTTTTTTGTTTGTTTGTTTATTAGTGGTTTTAGGGCCCTATGACACACAAGGGTCATAGAGGAGCCTGGAAAGTAAGATGGTAGATGAGTTAAAAGAGAGAACAGGTAAAACCACACACAGCAGAATGATGATATACTCTAAAAATAAATAGAATAAATGAATATCATCTCTAAAGCCACAAATGGATGCCACAGAGGAATTACTTACAGTGGCAAAAAATATCATCTCTCCAAGAATTTAGGATCTCATGATGTATGTATTATGTATAAATGTGTTTCCCAGTACTGTCGAGAGTTGGCGGACATTGTTCAAAGTCTGGATGAGACAAACTATCGGAACAGGTCACGGAACTATGAGCGGGAATCAGCAACCCTCTTGTGTGATGCCAATATGAGGCATTTTCTGGAGGTAAGGAATAATAATGATATTCTTTGGCACACTTCTTTTATTTTCAGATAAAAGATAAAACATAAAAACCCTTTATGATTTACCCACGGGCAGGTTTGCCTTCTGGATCTGCCCCAAAAGAAGACCCGGACAACCCAGGTGGCAGCCGCAGAGCAGCACCGCAGTGGTTGGCCCGGTGGCTCCGTTAGGAATCAAACTCATGCTCTTCAGCATTTGAGTCCAACGCCTTAACCAACTGAGCAACCAGGCCCACACACGCACTTGGTTTCATTATTATTGTTGTTGTTGTTGTTATTCTTGTTCTTGTTGTTTTTTTTTGTAAAGAAAATGTTTGTTTTGTTAATTTTATTTCTTTACAAGATGATAACAGTGTGCAATTTCCATCCAATGAGCCATCCACCTCCTGCCTGTCACTTGATGTCTCTGTCAAAATCCATAGCTGTGAACTTATCTCATCTCAACAAAAGCAATTTTAGGGAAGTGCATGTTCAATAACGTTCAGAAATTCAAATGTACCTGGTTAAAAGAACAGAACACCCTCGAATTTCAGGTCTTGTTGAGGTTTAGCAAGTTTGAACCACCTTTGGGCCTGGCCCCTGTAAATTGTTCAGAGGAATCAGTCGGGAACTTCAGCTTCCTGCAACAACTGCTTCACATGTCATGGATTTTTTTTCATAAGTTTTCACACTGAAGAAGGGAGATTGCTTGCTCGATCAGATTAGGCGTTTTGCGTCTCTCATGATGCTTCACAGGACTTCCCTGAAATTGCCTTTTTTTTTTGTTTAATTTTTTTTGTAATGTATGTTACACAAAGTGTCTATGATTGTGTTTTTATTGTATGACATTTATATAGTGCCCAGCCACAGTCCTTACCATGCTCTAAGGGCTTTTTAATGCCATATCCTGGCACACAATAAACATAGAACATATACTACGATACAAGCAGTTTGTTAGTTGCGTTACAATTTTTCCAATTAGGTGACATTGTCTACAATAACTTTGAAAACTCAAAGACAAAAAAATGTCTTTTTGATTGAGTGAACTGCATTATATAAATTTGAAAACTTCTGAAAAAATCAATTGTATGAGAAAAAACTTAATGAACTTACCTTTGAAATGGTACAAGCTTCATCTGGTTTTTAGGAATGGTTCAGCAGATATGAGGAATTGAAATGTGGAAGGGACTTTTGGAACACCTTGTTGGTTGTATTTTCCTCTGTTTCTTATTGCGTTGTTGTTAATTCTTGCTGTGTTTTTCTTACTATACACACAATTTTTTAGTTTTGAGATGTTTTATCAAATGGAGAGTAGAGGGTATTATGATGTGCTAATTATTGTTATTATTATTATTATTATTATTATTATTATTATTGTTATTATTATTTTTATTTTTATTATTATTATTATTATTATTATTTCTCATCATGTCCTTTATTTAGGTGGTTGACAACTGGCGCAAGGACATCTGTGGTCTTGACCATCTTCAGGGGTCGATCAACGACCTCCTAGATAAGTGTGTACCCTGGCTGAGAGCTCACATGGAAGGAGAGCACAGCGTGTCGGACATGGTGGAGACCCTAGAGAGAGTCATACATGCTGAAAAGAACCAGAAGACACCTGTAAGCCTTTGTGAATGGACTATTTTTGTAGTGCCTTTTGAGTAGGCCAGCGGGTGCTTCACATTACCATCACATCTCTTGCAGACAATAAACAATTAACTTAATATATCGTCGCTATCCAGGAAAACTGTTGTATGTTAAAAGGACTACTTTTCAGGAGGTTCAAAAAAACGCTTTTTTTTGTGATTGATACAATAACAAACTAACATATTTCAAATGTCAAGTAGAGGAAAACAAAAGCATATTCCTATAGCATGAAGTGAGTTTGATTTGGAAAGGGAAATAATTGTAGTGTAGCGAATAAAAAATCTTTGAAAAAATTAACATACCTAAACTACTATAGTTTTCCTGGACAGCAACGATATGCTGATTCAAGCCACCTGTTAGGCATGTTACAATTTTTCAACACTGAGAGGCAACGTTGTCTACAACCAGTGAGACCTTGTAGCTTTACTTCCATTTGAGATAGGGTTAGGTAGGTGTGGTTACCCAAGGGCACACACAAAGCAATGGTGCCAGCAGGAATCAAACCCAGGCTTCACGGCATGGTAGTCCAATGCCTTACAGAGAACCCTACTGTGCCCACACACATTCAGGGCCTGTTTTGATGCATTGCCTTCCACTCATTGTGTCGCCTCAACTGTGTGTAAATTGTCAACTGTTGATATGAGTGGTCAACAAATATTCCGTGTTGAGTTGCTAATTTGTGTTCTATAATTTTTGTTGCCAGATGACTTTAGATTTTACAGAGACAGGGAGGGAGCTTCTGTTTTTTTTCCAGGCAGAAATTTTAGAAAAAAATCCGAAGAAGAAAAATCTTGAAAAATTGGGACTGCAGGGATTTCTCCGCAGGGATTTCTATCACTTGAAATCTTCGTGACCAGCTTTTCATGAAGATGACAGTACCTTTAAAAATTAGTAGTCTAGGCTGAATTTTGTAGAATTCTGAAAGAGAAAGTGCATTTCTAACATTTTTTATCTCTTCTATTTAAACTACATACTGGGTCTTTCCCTTTAAAAAATCAAACATTGTCTTGGATTAGTTAGGCAGACTTCCACTATTTCTGCCTTCTGACTCTGTAAAAAATAATGAGATCCTGATAAATCATAATTTAACCTTTCTTAGGAAGGTAGAGAATTTTCTGCCTTTATGCAGATCTCTACTTTTGGTCTGTGTGGTAGCTGTTTCCGCCTTCCAATTAGTTCCAGCAAAAGGTGCAATAAAATCTACAATGAAAAACTAGTTTTCAAATTTGATAGAAACAGCCCAGAATATGCCTAGATGGCTATTTTTTAAAGAATTATTTTCAAAAGTTTTTCCTGAGGGAATTAATTTAAATGGTGGTTTTTATGCTGTTGTGGATTTATGGATCACTATCCCAATTTTCTCTGCCTGGATTTGAGAATAGTTCAACTTTTGTTGGCGCTTCATTTCATCCAAATCCATTCACTGGAAGGTTTGCTGCTGCTGTTGCTGCTGCTGCTGTTGTTGCTGCTGCTGCTGTTGTTGCTGCTGCTGCTGTTGTTGCTGGTTTTTTAATTTTTGGGGTTTTTTTTTTCCTGTTACTCATGTAACGCAATATAGAAAAAAAGAGCAACCTAGACAAAAATTTATCCATCCTTTAACGTTCTGTCTCTGCAGGTGATGATGGATGACGTGTCACGTCCGACGTTGGAGAGCATTGTCAGCCATTTCCAGACGCTGTTTGACGTGAAGAAAGTGTCTGGCATCTACCCAAGGATGAACCAGATCTACAAGACTCTCGGGGAAGCCCAGAATGTGCAGAACACCCTCAAGAATATTCTTGGCCTGCGTGAGTGGAGAGGAGCCCATAGTGTATAATTTGTTTCTGAAAAGCCTGCTGCCAGAATATTATACCAAGTCTGAGGTTTTGTTGACATAAAAATAAACCAGTTATCCCCAAAGCTGCAATTCTTGTTTTAAAAAAAAAGTCTCTCGAGTATGAAAGTATCATGACAATCCACTCACACCAAGTGTTAAGAATATTTCGATGATAAGAAAACTACAGATTCTTTATAAGAGGGTCTGATAAGTCTTGTACTTTCTATGTTTCTGAAGGAAGGGTTTTTATATTTAAAAAAAAAAAAAAAAAAATGATTTGGACAAGACTTTCAAATCTTGTGATGAAAAGTTTTATTTGTTTATGGATGAAAAAAAAAAAGAATTATTCCAGGAGTGTGAGGGAATGTAAAAACCTTAGGATTAAAAACATGATTAGAAGCAGCTATTTTTATTCTTCAGTGATTGGTGTGAGTCATCTGGCCAGGTATGTATTCTCTTAAACTCTCTCAGGACCTCATAATTTACCATATTAAGATGTCCATTTTTTTTTACAATCCAAATTGGTATACTTCCGCTGAAACTTTGCTTAAAAAAAAGAAAAAAAGAAAGAAAGCTACAAAGTTGTAAATACATGAAATTAAACAGAAAAGATTGAGAAGTGCAATGTAGGACACCAGTTTATGTTAATGAGGAAAAAAGGACAGTTGAAGAAGTGATAGCAAGATTTAAAGGAAGGTGCCACTTGTGTCACGATATTTCCAAATGTGACCTTCAATTGACCACTCAGGTGGCGATATGTCTGTGAATGAAAAGAGTTAATTTGCACACAAAGTCTATTCCACTCCAGCCAAACAAAATCACTCTTCATGGGCTATTTTTTTTTTTTTTTTTTTTTTCAATTCCCGAATTCTCAGCGGAGGATGCCAACTCCTCTGTGCTTGTGGACGCCGTGGGCAAGCTGTGTCACAGTCACAACTCGACAACGGCAAGGCAGCTGAAGAAACTGCTGCAGACCAACGATCTGGATGGGTAAGAAGAGGCTGGGGCCATTTGTGAAAATCATACAAACAAAAGAATAGCAACAGGCTTATATGGACACTAAAAAAAACAAAATCGGCAAAGGCTGTTTGTTTGCTGTTAAGAAATAATAGATAATAGCACTTGTATAGTGCTCAACTCCACTAGGAAGGAAGGAAGGAAGGAAGGAAGGAGGAAAGGAAGGAAGGAAGGAAGGAGTGCATTTGTAGTGCACCTTTTGCTGAAGTCTCAAGGTGCTTCACAATACCATATCCTGGCAGACAATGCCTATATAACATATACATGACGGTACAAGTCGCCTGTAAGGAGTGTTACAATTTTTGGGACAGAGAGACAGCGTTGTCTACATTCAGGGGGAATGCTGAGCTTTACATCCATCTCCAAGAGGATGAGATAAGTTTGGTAAAGTGCCTTAGCCATGGACACAACACGATGGTACTGAGAGGGATCAAACCCACACTCTTCAGGATTGAAGTCTAAAACACCTTAGCGGGTGGTTGGTGGGAGTCTCTGGCGGGCTCTTGTACTTCTGTTTCCTTTCTTTTATACTGAAATTATTGTCTGACTTTTTCCCCTTTTCTGTAATGTCCTGTTTTTGTTGTCTTGTTTGCAGCTTAATGCTCATCCCTTATTTCATGTCTTTTGGTACAAGACTGCAGGGTCACAAGTTAAACACACTGAGTACTTTTGTACACAAAGGGGGTGTAAAGTTCTTGGCTCTTTCTGTACCATAATGCTGTTATATGTGATGGCCATTGTTTATTTTTGTAAGGAGAGATGATATTTTTTGTCATTGTAAATCATCTCTCTGTGGTATTGATATGTGTTTCGAGAGATATTTATTTTCTAGTGTAAATCATCTCTTTGCTGTTTGAGGTTTGATCTTTCTCTCTTTTAACTTATTCTATCATCTTACTTTCATCCTGGGCTCCTCTATGACCCTTGACATGTTCTAAGCGCTTATAAAAGCTGGTTAGTGATTTTGTAAGCTCTTATAAAGGCTGCTTAGTGATTTTCTAAGCGCTTATAAAGGCTGGTTAGTGATTTTCTAAACGCTGATTAAGTCTGATTAGTGATTTTCTGTGTGCTTATAAAGGCTGGTTAATGATTTTCTAAGCATTTATAAAGGCTGGTTAGTCATTTTCTAAGCATTTATAAAGGCTGGTTAGTGATTTTCTAAGCGCTCATAAAGGCTGGTCAGTGATTTTCTAAGCGCTTATAGAAGCTGGTTAGTGATTTTCTAAGCATTTATAAAGGCTGGTTAGTGATGTTCTAAGGGCTCATAAAGGCTGGTTAGTGATTTTCTAAGGGCTTATAAAGGCTGGTTAGTCATTTTCTAAGCGCTTTTCAAGGCTGGTTAGTGATTTTGCCATTGACAGAACACTTTGCAAAGCTGCCATTAATAAGTGCTCAAAAATACAGACATGTAAATCTTTTAGAATTATTTGGAGTTCTTGATTTTTGTTCCTGTCTAGTGGTTTTTATTTTTAAGTTGGTATAAATTTACTTATATATTCATGTTAATTTTATTGATATCATAAAGAAATATTTCAACATGTTTGAAAGTTTGGAGTGTACGTGTTAAAGAATATCTTTTGTGTTTCAGGGTGATACGTCGTCTAGATGAGCACACCGAGTTTTTCCCAGTCTTCCAAGGAATTATGTGTAAACTATTTGATATTCTAGGTAAGTATTGATAATTCTGATTGCACGGTAGTCTAAAAGAAAATTGTGCAGATAAGTGCGAGGATGAGACAAAGCCATAGATAGAAAGAAAGCAAAGAACAGGAAGGTTGGACATGGTCCAGAGTGATAAGTGACAGGATGAAACAAAGCCATAAATAAGAAAGAAAGCAAAGAACAGGAAGGTAGGATGTGGTCCAGAGTGATAATTGATCCTCAGTCCTGCCACCAAAAGGACGGCAAGCATATCCTCTGTGCCACCTGCCATTTATACAGTAGTTTCAAGCTCTAGGCAGATTTGGACCAATAGTAAAAAGATGTCTATCTGATACCCTTGCATCCAAACGTTTTCAAATGTCACTAATTTCTCTTGAAAGCTAACGAATAGTCTACTTTAATTCACTTGAAGAGAAATTAATTTTTTCCAGAAAGACTTTTTTCTAGATGGAATCTTTAATATTTTGCATAAGATTTTTTTTGAATTTAATTGTTCACTTTAATTGTCCTTTTTGTGTCACAACCTGTTTTAGCTTACATGCTTGAACAAAGCCAAAAATCTAAACTATTTATGCTGCCATGAAACCAGGCAATGTCTTTTTTCTGCAGCTTGTTCTATATGAAATGCCATAACATTTAAAACTCTTTCCCCGACCTCCTCTCCCCCCCCCCCCCCCTCTATCCAACGACTCCCCAAAAAGGGAATGCCTTGCTTGGCCTCTGTCTAGGGTATTAATGAAGTACCTCAGTGAGGGAATTAAGAAATCCAGAGACCCATGGTTTAAGTCCCAGCTGCAAAGGTTGGCTTTTTGGGACGATTCATTATCTTTCTTTCTTCATTCACCTTTTTCTCTGGCATCATGTTGTCCTTCTCTGAACACCATACTCATACAACTATTTCCACTGATTTATTTGTTTAGAATCTTTATGATTCTGCGTGTGTGCTCCCCTCCATTTATTATGTGTTTCAGTTCAGAAATCATTGGCTACAAGTATTTTCTCATGAATGTCTGGACTGGAAAATTGAATAGCAAATAGTATAGACACAGTGCCGAGGTGAGTCAAAGCCATAGGGAGAAAGGAAAAAAAACAGGAAGACGTCGGAGGAGGGAATCGAACCCAGGACCTGCCACGGCACCGATTCGCCTGGCCACTGCCAGAACATCGGGCTTACCAACTGGAAAGTTGCTTCTTTTTCTGGTCCAGGACTAGTTTCATCTTTCCTGTCTCATTGTCTTTGCTCTTCTCTTCCTGTTGCCAGGTATCGACAAGATGGACGAAGTGTTGCCAGCTGTGCGTGCCCTCAAGCTGCTGGCCAGATAGTACTTCTTTTTTTTTATTTTTTTATTTCAGCCTAGTTACCTCAATGTGAAATATTCTCATAATATGAAGTAGTATTTAGAATATTGTCTTGTAAGATCTTTAATGAAAAAAAATGAATATTACAAATCAATTTCTACCTGGTACTTCCATGTATTACATTTTGCACTCTTTTTATGTGTTGAAAAGAAAGAGGAGGAAAGGTAGGTGGGGTGGGGGATTTAATGCCTTAATTTACATGATGTCACTTTCACCCGGGACCCAAAGCGATAAATCACAAGTTGTTTTAAAATAAAGATTGGTGTATACCCGACATCAGAATGCCCTTAGTTTAGTCTCTCTCATCTTATCTTTACTTTTTAAAAAAGAAACTATGTGGTTTGATGGTTTGTTTCAGTTATCA
This sequence comes from Melibe viridis, assembly GCA_039654465.1. Taxonomy (NCBI): domain Eukaryota; kingdom Metazoa; phylum Mollusca; class Gastropoda; order Nudibranchia; family Dendronotidae; genus Melibe; species Melibe viridis. Next base: position 4,617 of record JBCIKM010137222.1, on the reverse strand, counting down.
GTTTAGTGCATCTCTAACGCTGTACTACAGAGCTGCAAGTGTATGCGTACACAGTCGTGGGCATGAACACCATCGCGGTGTGGTGCAAAATACTTTGCCATAGTTGTATGCAAGGACAAAGGGTGGATGGCTCAATGGTGAACACAACTCGCTAATTGCCAGAGTCAGACAACGACTGCCATGTATGCCTGGGTTCGTGGCATCAGTTCCTGGCTGTGTCGTCTGATTATAGTTTTTTAAAAAGTAAAAAAACAAAATTATTTTTGCCATTAGTGTTGTGTCCTTGAGTCTTTGTTCCTTGTCCTTTAACACTCTTTCTTCATCCTATTGGAGATGGATGTAAACTCGGAAGTCCCCATGCATGTAGGTCATGCAACATTTTTTCACTCTGTCCAAAAATTGTAACATGCCTAACAGCAAACAGCCAATTTGTCTTGTTCTCTGTGACATGTTGATTGTTTGCCATGTAAAGGGCTTAAAGCATGATGATGATGATGACTTTAAACGAATGCAAAATAAAATAAATATTTAACTAAAAAACTTAAATTTAAGAGTTGGGAGTACCTTCCAGGGGTAAGCTTCAAAATGCTGTTCCTGCGCTACCATCAGGATGGTTACATTGTTTCATTAATTGTTTATACAGTGTGCCTTTCTATTACTATTACAATTTTTAAAGGACTGATTCTGGTACAAACTAGGGCTGGGGGGCTGGGGGGGGGGGTTGTTTGATGAGTCAAATCTAAATGACACGCCCCTCCGCTTAATGTGTGCTGTAGTTAATTGTACCTATTATGTATATAAACTTTGTTTCGTTCTCAAACTTATGGCATTTGCACCCCCTACCCAAAAGTTTGAAAGCTACTCGACCCTTTAGTCAGCTTAATTTTCCTTTTTAGGCTATCCGACTAGCAAGGCTCCGTGAAGCTGACCCCACAGGGGATCGCAATTCATCAGTTGGGAACAGCTGGAATATATAGTGCCATGACATTGGCTCACCATCAACACAAAGCCATGAATATGAGGCATAAGAAGGCACAAAGAAGAGCATTATAGTCAAGTCAGTACAGTAAAACTATGGGTCAGTAGATTGTTGAAAAACGTTTGTGCCCAGTTTTTCCTCACCAACATCGGTTTTTTTAGGAAATAAGTCAAGTCAAGCATTTCAAGTGCACTAAATTTGTAAAATTGTGCTTGGAATGGAATTCTAGGTTGGCTGATTGAGGGGAGTATCGATTGTTATAAAAGTAGAGTCTGTAAAAACTCTTATTTTAAGCATGCAATATCAAAATGAAAATATTCCATACTTTGTTGGTCATAATGCACCTATTGACCTTTGTAACACCAAAACATAGGTGATGGCAACTCTCAAAAATATGTGGATATGAACTTTGAAAATGTTCAGTTTACTGTAAATATGTCTCTCATAAATTTCTTCTATGGGAGGGAGGTTTCATCTCCTGGCCTGGGGACTATACAAATTTCGTGACCTTTCACTCAGACTAGCACGTTTCATCAAAGTTCAAGGTTCAAAGGTCAATGATCAGCCCTACTGTGAAGGTGGCAGAGAGAAACACTCTCACCTTTCTCTTGATAAGAAGTCTGTGCGAATTGCTGTATGGATAAAAACTGGAATAGCTTCCTTTGTCTATTGTTGTCTCTGTATTCAAGTTTTGTACCAATGTCTAATGTACCCATTGTCTAATGTACCCATTATCTAATGTACCCATTGGAATGGAAGAAATGTCATTATTGGTGATTTATCATGCATCATGTTTGTTTTGATATTTTATCATGGTTTAAACAAATGCCGTCCTCTTTGAGTATCTTTTACCCTGACATTATATTTTACTTACTCAAATAAAGATATTTGTTAATCTGCGCCTGTTTTTATACCTTGTGTGTTTTTTTTCTCTCTTTATTCAAATGTGTTAGCTACTCTTTGTAGGGCGTGACCACTTGGGAAAAAAAGTAATATACTATTTACTCCTATATAACACATTTCCATAGTCGTCTGTCTAAGGCATGTTATAACGTGGTCTACAACCAGGGAGACCGCTTAGCTTTACATCCATCCCTAATAAAATGAGATAAAGTGCTTTGTCGTATTGAACAAAAACGCCGGTGGCTGTAGAATTTGACAGCACCCCCCTCCCCCCACACACAAAACCCCAGGGTAACATTATGCTCATTTTTCATCGATCCAGATAAAACGAGGAAGCAACACTCGATGTTTCTTGACTTTCGCATTTAGTGAGTTGTGTTCACCACTCAGGCCAACTACGTCATCATTACGTCATGAGCAGAACGTTTTCTGACGATTCAATTTTTTTAAAACAATGCAGGCTGAAATAATGTCAGGAATCTCCTACCTGCTGTTTGAGAGAACCGATAAATTTATTTTATATCGGCGAGAAGTTTCCAGAATCTTCATGACCTGAGAAGCCCCCCGCTCCCTCTTAATCTTAAGCCTAAGCCCCCCACCCCCTCCCTCCCTGCTGTCCGATGAGCGCACACTATCCGGTGGCACAGTTTGTAGGTCATTAAACCTCCATGCCAATCCAAAGGACGTGGGTTTGGTTCCTGCCGTGGCCTTCGTGACAATCTTATCACACTGTAGCCCTGTTGGGGCCATCGTGACAATCTTATCACACTGTAGCCCTGTTGGGGCCATCGTGACAATCTTATCACATTGTAGCCCTGTTGGGTCCATCGTGACAATCTTATCACACTGTAGCCCTGTTGGGTCCATCGTGACAATCTTATCACACTGTAGCCCTGTCGGGGCCATCGTGACAATCTTATCACACTGTAGCCCTGTTGGGGCCATCGTGACAATCTTATCACATTGTAACCCTGTTGGGGCCTTCGTGACAATCTTATCACACTGTAGCCCTGTTGGGGCCTTCGTGACAATCTTATCACATTGTAGCCCTGTTGGGGCTTTGGTGACAATCTTATCACACTGTGGCCCTGTTGGGGCCATCGTGACAATCTTATCACACTGTGGCCCTGTTGGGGCCTTCGTGACAATCTTATCACATTGTAGCCCTGTTGGGGCCATCGTGACAATCTTATCACATTGTAGCCCTGCCGGGGCCTTCGTGACAATCTTATCACACTGTAGCCCTGTTGGGGCCTTCGTGACAATCTTAACACACTGTGGCCCTGTTGGGGCCATCGTGACAATCTTATCACATTGTAGCCCTGTTGGGGCCATCGTGACAATCTTATCACACTGAAGCCCTGTTGGGGCCATCGTGACAATCTTATCACACTGTGGCCCTGTTGGGGCCATCGTGACAATCTTATCACATTGTAGCCCTGTTGGGGCCGTCATGACAATCTTATCATACTGTAGCCCTGTTGGGGCCATCGTGACAATCTTATCACAATGTAGCCCTGTTGGGGCCTTCGTGACAATCTTATCACACTGTGGCCGTGTCGTGGCCATCGTGACAATCTTATCACACTGTGGCCCTGTTGGGGCCGTCGTGACAATCTTATCACACTGTGGCCTTGTCGTGGCCGTCGTTACAATCTTATCACACTGTGGCCTTTTCGGGGCCGTCGTGACAATCTTATTGCACTGTGGCCTTTTGGGGGCCGTCGGGACAAACATATCACACTGTAGCCCTGTCGGGGCCGTCGTGACAATCTTGTCACACTTTTGCCCTGTCGCGGCCGTCGTGACAATCTTATCACTCTGTAGCCCTGTTGGGGCCGTCATGACAATCTTATCATACTGTAGGCCTGTCGTGGCCGTCGTGACAATCTTATCACACTGTAGGCCTGTCGTGGCCGTCGTGACAATCTTATCACACTGTAGGCCTGTCGTGGCCGTCGTGACAATCTCATCACACTGTAGGCCTGTCGTGGCCGTCGTGACAATCTTATCACACTGTAGGCCTGTCGCGGCCGTCATTATCACACTGACGCTGCGCTGAGGCTGCCAACTGGGTTGTCCCAATATTCCCCTGGGACAGATTTGTGAGGAAAAATACCTGCCCCCACCCCCCCGCCTTCCGAGATTAATAAAGGAATATTATTCATTGAGATGTTATTGTTGTTGTTGTTGTTGTTGTTGTTGTTTTTGTTGTTGTTGTTGTTTTAATTATTATCTCCGACAGGACAAGGCTTTTTGCAGTTTAATGTTCTCATTCCTAGATTTTCCACGAAAACTCAATTCAAATTCAACGTTCATAACATCAGACAGAAAACAAACAAACTATGTTTCTTTTGCATTTTTTGAAATCATGTCACAGAATTATAAAAAAAAAATTTCTTAAGTTGAACATCAGGACTGAGAATCTTGCGCCTTTCGGTGAACCCCTGCCTTTTTCTTCAGCCGCTCATCACATCTGTGGTCGTTAAGCATTGTTTTCCCACCTTCAACTTGTGGCATTAACACTGATTTTTTAAATTCAGTAGATTAGAAACAGTCAAGAATAATAGATCTCGGTGGGGATGGCTGTGTGTTTCATTTCAAGGCTATCACTGCCCACAAATCTTCACCCCCTCCCCTCTCCATTCATGTACCTTATTATTGAAAAGAGAGAGAGAGAGAGAGAGAGAGAGAGAGAGAGAGAGAGAGAGAGAGAGAGAGAGAGAGAGAGAGAG
>JBCIKM010137111.1:0-13785 GCA_039654465.1 Melibe viridis | reverse complement strand
TGACAAGAGGCAGCTGGAGACTTGAATGAAGGCAGTTAGAGGAGAAAGGGGTAAGGGTGGGTGGGCGTGGAGGTGTGCTCCATTTAGAGGAATTGAGACACGAGTTAAAAAAAACAAACAAAAAAGTTTGGAGTAAAGCAGCCAAGGCTGCTACGGGTTTCTTGTTATATTGTATTATGTTAATTAATGCCTTTAAATGCTTGTGATGCAATCTAAAAGTTACATTAGTATGAAGATGAAGTTTTTACATGTTCATTTAATTTATCTCCTTTCATCTTTCTTGTTTTTTGCTTCATTTTCACTTGCTGAGGTAAAATCTTCATAGTATTGTGTCGTCTACAGATTAAATCGAATTAAGCATAGAGCATAATTTGACTAGCTATAAAATAAATTTTGTCTTTACAGGACCTTATACTCTTTAATACTGATATTTTTATGTCAATATTATCAGAAGGATTGATAATCAAAAGAAATTAATCAATCTTATCTTTTCTTTCCTTTCTTCTCATGATAGTTTTGCTTTTGTGATTACCATTTTGTGTATGACTGTGCTTCCAAGTTTGATTTGCTGACAAGTCATGCTGAATTAATCCAGGTAATATTCATGAATTAATGTTCTTTTTACCTATCAATCTGTCTCTCTTTTTCTTCATAATACTGTTGTTGAGGCTTTGTTTAGTTTCAAAGGACACAAAAAGAATATAAAGGGTAGCTTCTAGAAAATTCATAAAGATGCCAAATTTATGCAGTTCAATTGAACTGAAAAAAGACGAAATATATGTCTTCAAAATTTTGATGCCATTAATTTACATTAATAAATTGTGGCAAGTTAGCTCAGTTTGTAAGGCATTTGACTAACACATGCCAAAGACGGAGGGTTCAAATCCTAGGCAGGGCTATTGTGTTTTATAGTTATAATCTCCCAAAGTTCAGGACATTTTTTTTTCTCGCGTTTATATAATATCAAGTGAGGCCCAAAAATTTAACTGAACTTTAAAGAATTATAACTCTGTAACCATTCTCTCTGTCCAACTGAAATTTAGCATCCTTAAAACACAATTATAAAAACCTTTGTTTTGTTATTCATCACTGCTGTCATCTTTGTAACTATAGGGGTTTATCACTCAATAAATGCAAGTTTGTAATGACAAATGAGCTGTAAGGATGTGTGTTGTACTCTTGATCTGTGTGAGAACATGTTTTATAGAAAAATTTGATGTAACGTTTTGAATAAAAATCGATCACTGTCACAGAAAGGTCATGGAACATTGCCAAACAATTAATAACAAGCATGTTCATTATTGAAAAGGGAGAGATATGCTTCATGATTAAACATATTTTCAAATAAAATATGCTTTCAATTCATCTCTTTTCCTTTAAAAAAATCTCCTTATTTCCAAGTTTATGAAATTTGTTATTCAACAATGACAATGCATCAAAATTAAAATAGTGAAAGGTGTTATAATTAAGATGTTTAAGACTTTTAACCTTCTGTTAACTTTTTGGTCAATCGATTCCTTGTAAGCTCGGAACTTCAATGCACCAAGAAAGTTTATAGCGTATCAAAGGTCCAAACTCTATATTATATTTGCACATTAAGGTAAAATCTAAAGCAACAAAATTGCTCAATTATGTTTGCATTAGCTGTTTATCAAGGAATGGGTCATTCGAGATAACACCATGGCTGCAGTGAATAATGATTTTTAGGAATCTTTTATTAAACTTTTCAACAACCGATAACAAAATTATGATAGAAATCTTTTTTTTTTTTTTTTTGCAACAGCTTAGGCAATTATTCAGGTTATGGCATATTTTATTTGAAGAAAATTGAATGAAAAGTTGCTTCATTTTTATGAAATGGAAATCTGACTTTGCCAATTTTGATTTAAAAATTAGATCTTGATTTGGCATAAGCATAAGCATAAGAAGTTAAAGACGTGGTTGACTTTAGTCTTTAAATGCTCTGTGGTAAGAACTAAATGAGAAAAAAAATATTGTGGCAAAATATAAAACCAAACATATTCATGCTGAATCCAGTTATTCTCATATTCATGTCATAGGGAATACTGGGAACAAATTATATAAGAACATAATGCAAGAAGCAATCCATATCTTTAACTTATATAAAGAACCTCATCTTTGTGTCATGCTATTCATCAAAATTGTACATTCTGGCAACTATGCATCTGACAAAGAAAATGACATAACTGTATGGAAACTTTTTGCACTATGTACTTTAAACTTTTGTATTCACCTATTTGAGTACTTTTCACAGGCATTGTTAAAATGTGCATTTTCCTGGTTTCATTTGTTTTCCAGTTAGTTTTTTATGTGATTTTTTTTTTTTTTTTTGATTATTGAAAAGCACAGACTTTTATAAAATACATCTGTTCCTAGACTTTTGCATCTGCTCATTTTCTTTGAAATTTTACTATATTATGCAAATATTGTTCTACTTAAAATAATGGCTTATTTTAGTCAGACAGAGTACATGTTCACAGAGTTATAAGTTATTCAAGTTCTGCAGATTTTTCTTCCTCCAAAAGTTCTCAGGCCTCCCTTAGAGGGAGTAGGGCTGGACAAAACTTCTTTCTTTAGTTGTAATTTGGGCTGTTTTTCAAAGGAGTAACTTCATTTTCATTTAGTAAGGAGGGGTTACAATGCCCAACATTGTGTACATGTGTTGCATATGACTGTTCTGTCTATTTATGTCACCATCATAAGCATGGATATGATTAATTCTATAATACTAACAGACCAACATGAAAGATCATTTTGATATGATGTGAATTCCAGCTCTTTTAATATCATTATTTGGTAAATTATTAGATTTTACCCTCCCACCCCCCCCCCCAAAAAAAAAAAAAGAAAAAGAAAAGCCAATTGTATTTTTTTGGAAAGTCAATATAATATTATCATAATGAAACTTTTTCTGCTCTGTTTTACATTTCTCTTTAATCTTCAGGAATCAAGTATTTTGCCCAGAGAACTGGATGTACCAATATTTGTATTACCACTTATCGTGGACAGGAATAGTATTGTTTACACATCCAGAATTCTTCTTCAATACCCTGAAAAGGAGTTATACAAGAGGCTTGGTGTAAGACACTTCGTCACTGAGGTTAACTATCTCAATTTTAATCACAGTACAAAGTAGGCCTTATTATGCATTAAGTGATATAATGTGCATTACCATTTATCAGTTAACTTTTTTTTGGCATTAAGATTTTTTTTGTGAAATTATTACTTCTATCTTTTTAGTGCTATGGATGATACTAAATTGCATGTGCTTTTTCTGCTTTCTTAATTTCAGTATTATGATTTCAATTATCTGTCACTAATTTTAGGTCATCTTCTTGGGTGAAATAGACTATTCTGGGAACGGCATCAGACAAGTAAGAATCGATTGTATCATTCAGGCTTTCTTTCTTGATTTAACCAACTTTTTAAGGATATTGATGTAATAGCCCCTGAACCATTTTTCATTATGATTAAACCATACCCAAAACAGTCTGAGTAAGCTACTTTTTTATCTTTGGATGGATTGTCTCACAAAAATACGCTTTTAAATTTTTGGTCTAATTACTGGACTCTTCTATAAAAAACACAGGCTGATTGATGTATGGTTACAGAGAATATTCAATTCTTGATGCCAGAGCTTTATTTACAAAAGGGTGCATGCCAAGCAAGGGAATGAAAGATAAAGGAATAATTTTGTTTTTTAAAATATTGTTTAAAATGTGATGTACATTTTCATTATGACTACCTTGTGTGTGAAATAATGTAGTATCAGCTTATTGCAGTGTATCTGTTTTTGTTTTTTTTAAACTATAAGCTAATTAACAACAAGCATTAACATATTTTCTATCTATCCTGATAATGAATGACAATGCTGAATATTTCTTTTTATTTACTGTCAGTACATACTCAGTAATGAACATTATAGACTTCACTGCAGCCTATTGACTCCTTTTTTTTATACATGATATCAGACGGTAATAGAGAGAGATATATCAAAAACATCTGTGCAAAATGTTTTTGATCATACATCTGTTTTTATTTTTTATTTTGTGAAGAAAATATATATGATATCAATATTTTACTTTCTTTCAGGAGTACTTCCGGGTTCTTTTCAACAAACTAATTGATCCAGAGTTTGGTGTCTTCTATTATGAAGTGGATTCTCAATCACAGTGGTTTGTAAAGGTATCCTTTTTAATAAAACAAGACTCTTCTTCTCTTCAAGAGTTAACCAGCAATTTAGCTAGCACATTGCAATCTAAGTGTCAGAGTGTTTGTGTTTTTATAATCAGTTTTAATCATTTTCAGGATTGATGTATACTGGCAGACTTGTTCTTAAGGTTTCATTGCATCTTGTTTAAGCAATGATGTTATTTGCTAATACCAATACTTTTTCTTCTCTCTAATTTGTAAAAAGTGATTCAATTATGCACATTTGAGAAGTAGTCTGGGAAAACCGTCACATTACACAGAGCATTGAAATGAGCTAGAGGCTATTTTAGACAGTGAGGTAATTTTTGGGGTCAAAATGGGTTATGGCTTCAAACAATTATAACAATTGAAGATTCAATTTCAAATCATATTATTAAACATTATTTTACTTTATTTTTAATTTTTTTTATTAACCTTATCTAGTTAGATTTTCAAAAAAAAACAAAGAGCCATTTTATTTGTTTAACTTACATAGCTACTTTGGCAGACTCTTTTTACTCCAACCTACACATATTACACTTTGTTGAAAAGCTTGCTTCAATGGCTTTTTATTGATAAATAGTGTGCATGAATACAATGGAATATGCTGTTAGTAGCAGTGTCTGTATGTCAGAAGTCTCCATCCAAGCTTTGCGTGGAACCAGCTAAGGTTATCTTGCATCCTTCTCGATTCTCAGCTTTTTCATCCTTCTGGAAGAAATTACTGACCTCTGACTCCTCCAACTAATGAAATAGTCTCTTTTAGTTACTTATGTAAAGATTTTAATTTTACTTAATTTTATCAATCATGAAATGAATCAGCTTGAATTGCAAGTCTAGGTCCTAAAAATGAGTCAATGGACCTTCCCCAAGTATTACTTTTATGATTTAGATGAAAAGGAAGGCATAGCCAATGATAAGGTCCACAATAAAGTCTATCTTGAACTTCAGTGATTGAGAAATATCTCTGCACTTTTGAAAATAACAGCTGAAACTTCAACCTTGATTTTCTCTGTTTTTTACTTCCCTGATCAGCCCCAATTTTGTAACTCCAAATGTCCATTATTCTGGTTTTAATTAAGAAATCTGAATAATTCAAAATGCAAAATGGTCAGGAAAGACCCTTTTTAAGACTTAACACTAGATTAAAAAAATCAAATTTTCACCAAGTGACGAGTTTTCCCAGACTACCTCACATTTTGCAGGGTCTTTTTCCTATTTCTTGTACATTGAAATTGACAAAAATGTGATCTTTTGTTTGTTGCATTTGCTAAGGATTGTCCTCCTGACAAAGCATCATTTGTTGGACTCATGTGTGGTCTTGCTTTGTACAATGGTGCCACACTGCCGCTACAACTGCCACTTGCTTTCTATAAGAAGCTATTGGGCATGTAAGTGTGATTAATGTTTTTTTATGCTAGTTCATGATTGATTGTGAACTGCCAAACTCAGGTTGATATTTTTGGCAAACACAGTGAGCATGATCGGATTATGATGGTGCATAACTTTTTATATGTATGCAATTTTGTAAAAACTACTGATTTATGACTTTAGCAGGGTTTTTAAATTACCTGGTTTATTCCCTAAGCTTAATTAAAAAAAACCCAACAAATTACACCCTGTGGTAAATGGGCTCATTGGTCTTTCTCAATGAGCAGTTACCACCAAAGGCAACAGCAACTCTTGATTGGCTTAAGATTGAGTAACATACCCCATATGTATTGTTCTTTGCATCACATAAGATTAGGCATGATGGACTGACCATCTGCCTGTCTTCATTTCTTGTGATTCAGAGTTCTCTGAGCTCTTTGGAGCTTGGTCCTGACACTGGTAAGGTGGTATGAAGGGATAAGGATAACAAAACAACAAAGTAGAAAATTTCTTTGAATTGTCATTAATGTGGTCCAAATTAATTATTGATTGAAGAGGATATTGATCTGGGGATTTAGTTGAATTGTTATAACATCTTAGTACAACAGGAGAGAAAAACATAAATAAAACTAATTTTATTTCTCTGCACTATACTTGCATTTGTATTTTTTAATGAGCCTAGAGTTTGCTTTGTGGGGTTTTGCGTCCAAGAAAAGCCATTTATTCTTATTACTTATAAAAGTTTTGTTATAGAGTAAAGAAAAAGGGGTAATCCCTCCCAAAATGAGGTATATTTTCAAGTATGAAGATCCTGCAATGAAGGTATTGGCAATACTATTTTTTGTCTGAAATCACTACAACTGAAGACAGAAGCTCATCATATCTTTACTTCAAATCTGTCATTAGATCCTGGTTGTTATGAATTTTTTTCAGGCCTGTTACCTTAGAAGACTTGTTTGACTTTGAACCTACAATGTACAGGTAATGGTAACAGTTACTGTATTTGTTTACTATCTCCTTGTCCATATGGCTTTTATGTTACCACCCTGCTTGTTCTGTCATATTTTTGTACATGTAACTAAATAATGATTTTAAGAATGCCTTAAAATAAGTTGTACAAAAGTGTATCGTCATGATATTAAGATGGTAACAAATTGGTATAGCTCTACAATTTAGCATAAAGTTGCTCAAAGGCTCTCTGTATTACGATAGGGATTCAATGAAAGAAATATGGCCAAGCAGTCCCAATGCCATAAAAAATTAGCACCGAAGTGGTAAAAGCACGGTTGAACTATTCAGTTTTTACTTTCATTTTGAAACATGCGAATTAAGTGCAGCATTCTGTTTATACATTTAGAAAGTTCAAAATTGTAAGAGCAAACACCATAAAAAGGACAAGATTAAAAGGTTGACTTTTACCAAAGTACTCTTGTCGAGTGACAATTTTATGCATCCTGTTAACCCAATGAATGTTTTGTGTTTGACAACTATTTGAATCTAATACATGTGCAGATGTCTTGGGGTTTTTAATCTTCACTTACAGTATCATTTTAACATTATTATTTTCAAAATTGTTTTGCTCTATGATAGAAAAGGGGATTCTAATCAAATCTAACAGAAAGGATAAAAAGACAAATGTTATAAAGTATGAATATTGAATATCAAGCCTTTATTGCATCAGAGTAGTTTGCCTGGATTTTGGTGGACACCAACTCAGAAAATGAGTTGTTCAAAGTGGTGTGGCAACAGTATTCTTTATGTAAATAGGAGCTGAAAAAAAAAATTTCACTTCTGATTGTGACTGAGTACACAACTCCTTTTTGATTCACAGGTAGATTTCGTTTGTATTTAATCTGATGTAAATTTTCCTACTGTGTGTGTATGTTTTGTACTGAACTCCTCCGCCCAGAGACACCCTATTTTGACAAATAAGATGACAAATCAAAATTCTCACTCTGAGGAATGTCCGTGGGAAGTGTATATTAATTAAGACATAGAAAACTTCATAAATCAATATTTTCCATAGAAGTAGTGCCAAAAGAGAATGAATTTAACTTAGCGGCCATTTTAAATTTCCCACCTATTGCACCTTTTTGCTATATTTTAAATTTGATACACGCTCAGCGAACAGGCAAGGGGGCAACTTTGAAGAAAACAATGGGTCGACAGTGTGGGTAGATTGGGTGGTGAAGGATGGCAGTTTGGTAAGTAGTGAGAGACAGGTGCCGCTGTCATTGGCGACTTGGAATTAAAAAAAAGTAGATCAGCAGGGGAACAACAAACAATTGTTGGTGGATTGTTTCTCTATGATATGGGGTGACAATAAGAAAATAGGGTACCTACAGAATAAAGGTTATATACAGAAGAGACAAACACTATATGAGTCCTGAAAAATGGACACTCTTAGTTGGGCGCGCCACTGTTTTGGTTAAGATAAACCTCGAGACCCCATCTGAGAGAGCATAGCAACTTTAAGACAACTTTCAATAACTGATTGGTTGACTCAGGTTCCATACCTTGCAAAATTGTATTCATAATCCTCTCAAATGCCTTTTTCATCTCCTGTAGACATTCTTAACATATATTGTGTTCATCTATTACATGATAAAGAAATACAATGAAATAAAATATAGTAATTTGATTGCAGCATACTCATGCCATAAACAAAGTGAAGATATGATATATTTTTATTGCATTTTTCACTAAAAGGGAGTCAGCGCTTCATTTACGTACTTAATGCACAATGTACATAAAAAATGTAGTGGTCATAATGATAGTGAAACAAAATGATTTTCTTAAAACAGGTAATGGTGTAAATGGTAGGGGAGATGTATATAAACTATGGTTGAACTGACACAAATCACTGATCCAAAGACTTAATTGAGGAAAAAAATTATCCTCCCCCATCTATTTGTCTAATCCTGTTTCTCTCTTTCTTGTCTACACCCTCTCTCCGTTCATCCTCTCTCCCCACTCTCTCAGAGGCCTTTTTTTTTAAACATGTTAAATTAATTTTAGTTTCAATTCCACTCACCTGGGTTTAGAATTATACCAAATTTTGAGAGAGATTTGTGTTGGATGCATTTCTGAGTTCATAACAAACTATCTCACTTGCCTCCTCCTCCTCCTCCTCCGCCTCCTGCTCCACCTCCTCCTCCTCCTCCTTCTCTTCTTCATACGTCTTATCAAATGCTGATGCATCACAAATCTACTTTTTTATCTTTTAAAATCAACATATCATATCAATATTTTACATTTGTTTCCAAATCAGCTCAGCCAAACAATTGCTTGAGTACAAAGAGGATGATCTGGAAGAAGTTTTTTATTTAGACTTTACTGTAAGTATTTGTGTGTTTCAACTTGATAGTTGTAATAACAAGTGTAATTAAAGAAACACCTTTTTCAGATCCAGTGCTGTTTTGAATGGGCTGAAGACTTATGAATTTGTTTTGATTAGGCATAAATCTATCTGGTTGCTATGCCTGTGAAAGCACTTGATCTATCTGACCTTATCATGACAACAATGCGCTCCTTTTTACTTAGCTAGGATCATGAGATGGCTCTGTTCATGCTCATTGGTGGTCAGGGAAACACTCTCCAGCATTGAATGGAGTAGGGGAAGAAAAATAAAAATCATGACTCACTGGGAAAGATTTAAAAGTTATCAGTCTGCACACTTCCCTGAGGAAGGATGTACCTACAGAACTCAATGTGGATCAGACAAAAAGTCTTTTTTTTTTCCTTTTCCAGTTTTCTTTACTTCTAAAAGAAGAGAATGCTTTTTTGATCTTGATGATTTTTATTTTGATGATTTATCCTTATGGTCTTGATAAGTTGCTGAGCAACAGCAAACACTTGGGTGGTGACTTGTTGTTTAACCTGTAGGGTTGCATTTTGGTTGAGTGATCAAAAGATATGAGAAATTTTTATTTATTTATGTTGCACCATAATATGAATTGGAAAAAGGCTACATTTATGGACATTTTATTTGTTTCGCTTCTTATTTGATGAGAAAATTAAATCTGGTGTCCCCCTCATAGGCTTTACTTTGTATTGTACACAGCAAAATTGTGAACATTCTTACTTTTTTTATTGTTTAATGAAAGAAATGTTAAGTACATTCAACATTTTGCTAATTGTTGGGCAATCATGATTTATTGATATACAAGATTAGGGTCCCTGCAAGACCATCTCAGTGATTTTATTACGATCTTATATTGCATTAATGTACCCAAACATACCCAAATCCAGATATATATTGAGTTCCATTAAAAAAATGAAACTCCTACAATGCGTCGAAAGAAATTTGTTTTTAAACTAATTTGTTTTCTTTCTTTTCTACACTTTATTTTCAAAACAATGGTGTTATTTCACTCACAAGAGTTTAGAATTTATATCAATGCTAATTTTTCAAACATTATTCAAACATTGAATTCTAAATGTTGTGTTTCTAATGGATCTCTAAATATACTGTAACAATTTGTGCTTTTCAAATACTATTACAATACTCAAACAGGTCACAAATCCAACCAAAAAGGACCAGGTCTATGAACTTTGTAAAAATGGTGCTAACATTCCAGTAACCCAGAGAAATAAGTGAGTATTTTATGGATTAGTTTTTGATAAAATTATACAGTTTTTTTCCAGTATAAACCTTATTAATTTCTTTATCAACACATAAACAACTATTTAGAAAAAAAAGCAACAGTAAGGAAATGATGAATGAAATCTAGAAATACCTACAACCCATAATATGTAAAATTGTTGGTACAGTTTGAAAATGTCTTTTTGTTGATTTTCATTTTGTCAATTTCATCCCTTTCTTATTGTCCAAAGGAAAAAATATATCAACTCAATGGTCAATCATAAATTCAATACGTCAGTGAACAATGAGTTTCAGCAGTTTTATGATGGTTTCTACAAAGGCATGCCTGAAAAGTTGTTGGTAAGTAGTAGTGACTGAAATCTCATGTATTAATATGGCTTAAGTTTTATTCAGCACTTCAGACAGAGTAATAATAATTCAATTATTGAAGAAGAAGCTAAAAGCACATCCTTTGTAGCATGGGTAGTGTAAACAAAATTAAATTGTATACTACGCTACTGCTTGAATATCATCAAGTCTTGACACACTGAGCAAACAAGGTGAGCTGCTGGTCATTTTCATAACTTCCATTCCTTTTAAATAACCTCATACTTATTGGCGCTGTGTGAGTTGAGTTGAGACTTGCAACTAAACAACAAAATCATTTTAAATATTGTTCACCATTCTGTTTATACGACTCACAAAGAAACTGACCATATAGACTTCTTTGTTTTATTGCTGTTTCTTTAAGGGCATTTTCAACAGTTTAAGTCAATAACAGTGCCAAACCAGAATGATGGATGAGAGGATTAGCAAAAGACCTGTCCTACCAGACATAAGTCACAAACAGATAATTTGAAATTTGACTTAGTGGTTTGAAATTTGACTTACTTGTTTCAAATCTGACTGACTGACTTGCATTGTCTTTTGCTGACAATTTCCTCTGATATGGCAGCTTTTGCTTTCCTGCTTATCTTTGCCATAAATGACTGTCACTCTTTTGCTCTCAGAGATATCCTCAAAATTGTCAGGTCCTCTGAAATTTTCAAACATGTCTTCTTGAAGTCTTTCTTGATCAGATCAGTGTTTAGGGTGACTGGCGAGGTAGCTTTTGTCTCCTTCGTATTCTTTTATTGGATTCATTGTAACTTTTGCTGCATTTTAGCAATTGGTCATGTTCATTATATTAAAAAAAATGTGTTTGTAAACTTGTTACCCTTAAATTTCCTTTTTAACTTTAATATAAAACAAATTGCTGATTGAGGTACATTTTCCACAATTTTCAGGTTTTCTTGTTCATCATTCCATACATCTTTTTTGTTTAAATGATGGGTAGTTGGACTTTTTTGTTGACTCCATAAGTTGTTTGGGACCCCCCCCCCCCCCAAAAAAAAAGAAAAAAAACAAAAAAACCCAACAAAACAAACAAACAAACAAACAAAAAACAACAAAAAAACAAAAAAACAAACAAAAACAAAAAAAACAACAACAAAAAACAAAAAAAAGCATACAACAACAAAATCCCACAAAACAAAAACGAAAAAAAAAAAAAAATCAAAACAACACAACTGCAGTTTTGTTCTTTTTTCTTGATACCTCCTTATCAGGCAATGGGAGGTTGAGGCTTGAACTCAATCTGCTGATAATAAAATGAATTAAAAATGAGACAACATTTAAGAATTGAAAGTGCTCAAATCTTTGTCTAAACTTTATTTGAATTTTGATAATTTGACAATTTTTTTATTCTTTTTCAGACTGGTTTTCAGCCTCAAGAACTCAGAGAAATCCTTGTTGGGAATGAAAGATATGATATTGAAGCTTTTAAAAGAGTAAGTGTATCCTTTCCCTCACCTTCTCTGAATTACTGAACGATGGTTGATGAGTACTTGAACATTAGTGGTTTGAAAAATTCATAGGAATAAATGCAATTGACATTTTTGTAAGTTTTGTCTACTTCCTCCAATTCTTCACCTTTAACATAAGATTATTTTCTATACAGGTAGTACCTACCTGCACCTTCTAAGAAAAAATCTGCTGTACCATAACCCCCCCCCCACCCCCAAAAAAAAAACAAACAAACAAACAAACAAACCAAACAAACAAAAAACACCAAAAAACACACAAACAAAACAAAACAAAAAACCCTATGGTATTTCTCATTCCTAAAGGATAAAGAGTTGAAATAATTATTACAGGAAAAGAGAATACTTAAACAGGTTTTTTGCTTTGTTTTGTTACGCGGGCGCGCGTGTGTGTGTGTGTGTGTGTGTGTGTGTGTGTGTGTTTTGTTTTTTGTGGTCTTTTCTATTTTGTTTTGTTATTGCTGAGTTTACATCATTTAGACAACTTTCCAATGTTTAAGGGAATGCAACCGAAAACGGGAAAAAATAAAATATATATGATAAAGAAAAGTTTATAACCATCATCAGTCTATCAAGATGAAACTGGAGCAATGTGTAAGTTTTTAAAGAATTGTTTTGTATGATTTCTATTTCATGTCTGAAACAAAACAATGATTATTACTTATTGTTAATTATGTTTTCATGTGTCAACTTTTTTCATGACCATCTTCTCTTCAAAGACAACAGAATATCATGGAAGTTACAGTCCACACCATGACACAATTAAATACCTCTGGGAGGTCATCCACGAGATGCATTTAGACCTTTTCAAGAAGTTTTTGAGTAAGGCCTCTTGATTATCTTGCAGTCTTAAAGACAGATTATATGACATTTTGTCAAACATTAGACATCCCACCAAGGAAGGTTAGACCTGAACAAAATCATGGGAGTAGAATTTGTAATGAAAAATTTTAAGCTTTAATTTTATAACATAACATAAACATGATATGTTTAGAGCCTTTTGACAATTTATACCTTTCCTGTATTGCAACCTAAAAAGTAAAATCAGAAATGAAGCCAATATTTTTACATAAAATCATAGAGTGGTATTATCAAGGTATAAAAGAATTGTAAATTATGTAATTCTAAAATCTCAAAGTATCATTTATGTGGTCTGTGCTAAATTGGCTCATTAGTCTTTATCAATGAGCAGATCCCATCAAGGCAACAGCAACTATTGTTTGGCTTAAGATAGAGTAATACTCTTTGTATTACTCATTATGCCACGCAAGATAAGGCATGGTGGACCAATCCTCTGCCTGTCTTCATTTCTTGTGATCCAGAGTTCTTCACTGCTTAGGTGGTCTATGAAGGGATATGGACAACAAAACAAAGTATCATTCATTATTAGTAAACATTAATTGAAAAAGTTCCTTATCAATGGCATTAATTCTCTCAAAGGATTTTTGTGAAATGTTATTTTTTTCTCTCACAGGCTTTCTGACTGGTACACATCAAATTCCAGCTAATGGCATTGAAGCCATAAAGGTTAGAAAATATTTTTAAGCACTTTAAATGCAATGAATCTAATTTTAGCTGTTACTCATAAAATTTCTTGTACTACCTTACTTTTCTCACATCTCAGGCTAACAATGGCTAGCTCATATTCCTGATATAATTCCAAGTATTAAAAAAAAAAATATCATATC
This sequence comes from Melibe viridis, assembly GCA_039654465.1. Taxonomy (NCBI): domain Eukaryota; kingdom Metazoa; phylum Mollusca; class Gastropoda; order Nudibranchia; family Dendronotidae; genus Melibe; species Melibe viridis. Next base: position 67 of record JBCIKM010137111.1, on the reverse strand, counting down.
ATATCATATCATAAAGAGCCAAATAGGCTAAAGTAAAGCCTGTAATGCTCATTTGAAAGTAAGCCAC
>JBCIKM010137000.1:0-13786 GCA_039654465.1 Melibe viridis | reverse complement strand
CTGTTCCCTCTTTTAACTAATTCTATCATCTTACTTTCCTCTGGGCTCCTCTATGACCTTCGTGTGTCATGGGGCCCGAATACCTCCAATAAACAAACAAACAAACAAACAAACAAATACAAACTGAGCTTCATCTCAGTGAATATGACAGTGTTTTATGAAAAAAGTCAATTTCATGTGAAGAGAGAACAATCCAACTCCTCTGACCAATGTGGCTTTTTCTCGACCCATTCTCAGTAGCATGACTCTGAAGAGTTTCAGTCAGATATCTGGTGCCATCATATGATTGATGCTCAGGTCTGTAGACAGCCATATATGTCTTGTCTGGTCAATATCAACAGAGCTGCAAATATACTGCTTAACAAAAGTTAAAGGCCACCTCTTAGAAATAAACTTTCCATTTCCTGTCGCATGTTAAACAATTCTGATGCCTCTGAATGACTGAATGGGTCACAGCTTTCTGTTTGTCAACCTTCCATATACCCATTCTTCTTTAATAACCCCTATGGCCCCGTCTTCTCTCTATCCTGCTGAAGCATTATAAAATGTTAAACTTTGAGGTTTGGAAAAAGGACCCCCAAAAATTGAATCGAGTTTGCCTCCAACAGTTATAATTTATAATATGCCTCAAACTGTGTAGTGAGGGCTTTCCTTTCCACCAAATACACATACAGTAACAGTTGTGTGAGTTATTTTTTAAAAAGCCAATGATTTCACAAAATTTGCCCAATTTTTGACCAATCTCTGGAGGCCAGTGGGTGGCTATGGATTGAATTTTTAATACTAATTGAAAGCTAAACAATACACCTGCCAATAGATGTAAGGCATACGGGTTTTCTGCTCCAAAATAAAAGACTCATGCGTGCATTCAAAGAAACCAGGCTGAAATCCAAAATGGCCTGAAATTCTGTTGAGCAGTATAGTTCTCTTTATGCACATTCAGTTTTTAAGGGGTGCTAATACCAGTGTCATTGTCATTGATTTCCTCATCATCATCTTCAATACTCATTATAAACACCATTGCTTTTTCCTCTTCCTCTTTTCTTCTGCCTCCTCTTCCTCCTCCTCTTCTCAGTTTCCTCCTTTGAGCTTGTTGGCTAAGTTGGTAAGGCATTACTCTTCAAGGCTGAAAAGCATGGGTTCCATCACCGCCAGAGACATCAGACCATCCACACTACAGCTGCAGTTATGAAGTCAAGTTGATGTCACCTCACGGCTGCGCATATGCAGGGTTTTCTGGATTGTCTTGCTTGGATTGAAACTGAATATCTATGTAAATAATCCCTAAATTACCAATTGATCTCTTACAAGCTATTGGTTTTAGATAAATTTTGCTAGTCAAAATGTAATCGGCGTACAAAAACGATTATAAAAACACTACTTATGCATTTGATTTGAAACAATTTACTGTTGAGATTAATCACCCCTCCTTATTTCTTACAAAAATTTTCTTCCACTGTTTTTTCGGACCTAAATAGACACCTGGCTGACCTGTTTTTAAGGTCACATAGACTGAAAAATAAAGAAGTACAAGACATCAAAAACAGGATGCACAAGAAAAGGGGAATATAATGATAAGATAGCCTCAGTGTAGAAGGAAAGAAATCAGGTAGAAGAGCCTATCAGGGTCACCCACTAACCTACCGCCACACAATTTCAATAAATCTTAGCAAATAAAAAATTTTTGTCAATAAAATTTATTTGATCATACTGAATATTTTAGACATACAGCAAAAGTTCATGTAATATTAGTCAAATGCAAGTTTTAGCCTTAATCATTTTTAATTGAACCTATTCCAAACTCAAAAGATTACATTATTCAGTATGGCACGATTTTTAGTATTCCAAATTATCCTTCCATCTCCAAAATTGGTCCTTATAACGTCTCCCCTAGTCCTCTTTCATTTATTTAAGTTCAGGTATTGCTAGGTGAATAGAAACAAAAATAAAAAAACATGTGTTTTTCTTAAAAGTTTAAACAGAAAAAACCTCAATAATTTGATCTGTTGTCCAGATCTACTGTAATTAAAATAAGTAAGCAAAATACATCAAATCTATTGTGAATTTGGTCTCAGAACATTTTGAATTTTACATAATCTTTGGATTAATATTTCTTCTGGATAAAACCCTATGCTATAATAAAGTACTTTTATTATCTTAGGTATGATGGAAGAAATATAATGCATCAGAATTTTTCTCCATAAAAACTCAAGTTTGAATAAAACGAGGATAAAGTAACCTCATAAAATTGCACAGAGCAAAAAATCAAAAGTGGCTTACATGGAAAAGATTATCATAAAATCAAAAAGGTTAACTTTGAAGTCTTCTACCTAATGCTATGGACAGGAAAGGTAATTTAAGCCAGAATTGTTTTAAATACAATAACTAATCACCTTCCATAATTAAAGAAAACAAAAGTGTTTTCGGTTTGAACAAGACTTAAAACTTCAAAATTCAAACTGAAAGACTGATATTCTATGATGTGGTTTCATATTTAAAAATAAAGAAGTTCAGGACACAAACAAAACAAAAAGAAAGAAGAAGAAAATTCTCATTAAAAATTGAACCAATTCTCAGATATCTTTTTTATTGTAAAAGATGTAGACTCATATTCTGGGCTTCTATCAGACCCCCCATGTCTTGGGGCTCTAAAACAACCAATAAACAAACAGACTGATCTTCATCATCTGTGAGCTCAAAAACATGCAACTACAACAAAGTTCTTTGTCCACTGAAGGTGATGAAAATGAACATTTCATTTTTAAAAATTAGAATTGCTATTCTAGAGAGGATGGAGAATGTCTGAATTTGTCTGAAACTGAACAATGAAGTGGTCCCAAAATTGATGGGGAATGAGCATAGACAATAACATAAGGGAGCCCAAAGAATGAACTAATGAAACAAACAAAACTTGAGGTTTTTTTGTTATTCTTGAAAATGGGAAAAATTTGATGGAAAGTAATCCTATGAAATAACAACTTGATGACTCTCATGAAAGCACCACATGATACAATTGGTCCTGCAAATGTCATTGTTCAAAGTGATGGAAGACAATGTTGCGCTGCACTTGAGAAACATTAAGTAGAATTTAAATTTGATCAATATGAAAATAGATTTATATTACAAACACATCTGCTGCTTGGAAAATACATTTGTGGAACTGATAATTTATGGTTTCAAATAAGTTGCTTGAATTGAGCATTTATCAACTCAGAAGGCATTTCAAGATACATTTAATTCTTTTTGCCAATGGCAGAAAAAGAAACAAATTGCTGCAGTGAAAGGCAGTGAATAAAATGGTTTGTTTTCAGGAACTGCATTTCTTGAAAGTGATTAAAACTGGTTGAGACAAAGCACAGTCAGCAGATTAAACAAAACAACAATTAGGTGTGTTTATAAAATGTTAAAAACTAAACGATATCAATGAAGAAAGTCATGCATGCAATACACACAAGTCCTAACACTGATGGCTGAATTTTAAAAGATATAAGAAAAGTAATTATTTTCTGTTCAACATGCTCTTATCTGAGTGCTCTTTTTTATGCTTAATTTGAAATCATAATTTTTTTCCAATGTATGTCTCCTGGCTTCTTCCTACAACCTATCAGACTTCATTTGTTCTGGATGGCTTAAACACACACATCAAGAGTAATACTCAGTCTCGCTGAGTTGTTGGTCGATATAACTGAAGAAAATACATGGACAACACTCACAATTACAATCATCATTATGATAATCTTAACCAAAGAAAACATATTACATACATCTCCCTCGAAAGATGAAAAAACATAAACACATCAAGCTGTGCAAAGTTACCCTGAACAAAATTTTGAAGATATCTGAGAGAGTAATAAACCTAGTTTGACTCTTATACATCACACAGTAAACATTATACATGTAAGTAAGTACTGTATCAAAATCTCTAAACAAGAACTCTCTCTCTCTCTCTCTCTCTCTCTCTTCAGGCTGTGATACCTAAATCACAAAAATATACCGTGTTCTTTTTAAATTAAAGGAGGAACTTTGTACAAATTTCTTAATCAGTAGAAAAATTTACAAATCTATATATTACAGGTTACTACATTTATTTATTTTTTACATCAGAGGCTTTTGATCACCAGAATCATACTGTACAGATAATCATACAAAAATATGCAAAATAAGAACTGCACATAAGTGGTGACCAATATTGAAGAGGTGCTGTTCACAATTCATCGAGAAACATTTTCTAAGTATTGAGGCACATCGTTAATCCTTTGTGTGAGGATTCTGTGCTCTGAGAATCACAGTCTCTAAAACCGTTTGTGGCTCATTGATTTTAACAAGTTAACTATAGGAAAAACGTATCAGGACATAAAATGGGTGAAAAAAAATAATTCAATCCCGACTCTCCCTCACTCATACTACTGACTCTCCTTGCTTGATGATTTCAGAATTGAGTGTAACAATCTCTTTAACATAATCCCTTTGAGTTGTGACTCAAAGAAACGTTTTTGTCCTTCTTTGCTGGATCTCGTGTTGTACAACAGTTGATCTCAGAGATGATGACAAAGTTGCATTTGTTGATCTTTGGAAGCTGTGCACAAACGCTTTGTCTCTAATTTAAACATCTGGTAGACACTGTCGAAAAAGCATGGCAACCAAGAAATCAGACTTTGAGAGAGTAAAAGGTGACAGAATCACCTCTTGATGGACAAACTTCTAATTCTTTATGAAAGTGTAAATATTTTGGATGGCAAAAACTGAACAAACTATTTGTCCTGAAACTTAGTTATCAAAGCTTTCACCCAGCCCTTTGAGACCACTTGGTTGTCTGCTTCAGAACTCTGTAGATCTTCTGTCTCCGATGGAATTTCTCTGTCTGTGTCGGTCTGAGGGGGTGCATTTATAGACTGATCAGGATCACTTGGTTTTCCACATTCTTGCTTGGCACGGTGAACAAACTGACTTGTTGAATTCATATCATCCCCATTTTCATCATCTGCCAACCTGTACCTATTCCACTCCTTTTCATGACCTGATCTATTATTGTCATAAATAATAGCAGAGAATTTCGGCATTGGGAGACTGGAAAAACTCAAACTTTCTCTTGATTTGGAAAGGTTCAGATTTTCCTTTGAATTTGAGAGGTTACTTAAACTCCCCTTTGATTTTAATAATTGAAGGCTATCTCTTGACCTCGACAAACTATTGACCCTTTCTCGTGAGCTGAGTGAAATATTTTGCCCATAATAAGGAAGACTGAGACTTTTGACTTTGTTGTCATGAGAATTTGTATTGCTAGGCACACTCTCATATTTTCTATACTCAGAAGGAGGTTGAGACTTTGATCTAATAATGTCTCTCCCTTCTGAGGCATTTCTTGTACCAAGTGGATCACATGTTTTGCTGCGTCCGTAATCAGCATTTCGTCTCAAGGACTCCAGCCTCTCACGAATTATAGTACCTGGCTCCCTTCTACGAACCTCAAAGGTTTTGGGTGTTTCTGGCCGTGTGCTTTTCTCTAACATTTGCACAACCTCTCGAATGGACTTTCTTTTAGGAAGGGGAGATGCTTGAGGAGTAACGCTGAATGCAGTGTCATCATAGACACTCACTACCGTCATGCTGTCTTTCAAATCTCCTGAATTAAAAACCAATGACAGCCTTCTTTCATAAAAGCTGTCAACAGATTCCAGAGATTCAGATGAATTTTGTCTTGTCAGTCCCTGCAATGTCTCTTTTGTTTCAGGAGGTGGACTATCTGGCTGTGACATTGTCTCAGGACCTGATTCTTCATTTGTTGTTGTTTCTTCTTTCTTCAGTTCATCAACTTGTGCAACATCAATACATTCCTCTGAGTAGCTTGCTTTTGTTTGTTCTTCTTCTTCCATTTGCTCAGCTTGTTGATCATTGATAAATTCCTCTGAGAAGCTCAATGTGGAGTCATTACTTTGAAGGGAGAATCCCGAGTCAGACTGCTGAGTGTTGTTTAAACTCGCTGTCATCATTGCTTCAGCTGCCTCTTTTGGGGTCGGCATGGAAAATCTGGAATTATCAGGAGAGGATTTTTCTTCCTGGAGGTGATTTTCAGCAGTATCTTTTTGATGAGTGCCTTTATCGTTGCTGTTGTCGGAGAGAGATTCCAGCTGAGGCATAGATTTGCTGGGCTCTGACAACACAGGCATTGCATTTGCCATTCGGCTTCCAAGGATTTCAGACCCAAGGGTACGTTCTCGTAAAACTGTTTCCAGTTTTCTTTCATCTTGCCAAGAACTTATTTGTCTAGAGGGAGGATCAAAAGAGTTTTTTAGTTTGGGTGTTGATGAAAAGGTTTTTTCTACCTCTTCATCATCGGAGGACAAAGCAGAGTTATAGCTGTGTTCACTCTCTTCTTTTTTGTTAATCTGTGTATTATCTTTCGATTTTAAGGTGCCAACAAGTCCATCACTAGAGGAAGCACTATCATAAGAGGATGTAGATAAAGAGGATATTGTAGAAAAACGTTTTTCATTATTTTCCCCCTTTTCCTGGTCCCCATGGATTTTTGGCAACTGTGTTGGAAACTTAGTCGGACTGTGAAGGGGTTTTGGTGATGGAATATTGCTAATGTAGTCCTCCATTTCAGCAACGATTCTTATACTTTCATCCCTCAATCGTTTCTCATTCAATGCTTCGTCAAGATCCAAAGAGTGAGGTCTTTCGGGCTTTACTGGATTTTCGACTTTTGATATTTGTGAATGATAGTGTATGTGGGTTGGGAGACTTGAGCGACGTTGCTCTTCAGAGGGAAGGCTATTTAGTTGAGAATGGTGATTATTGTTGTGCATATCATAACTTGTGTCGGATGTACCCTGTCCATAATAGTTCATATTTTCTACTGTCATGAAGGCTCTTGGAGGTGTTATATACGGATTATTTTGAAGAGAGATTCTTTTCCTTGCATCCAAAAATTCTTTTCCTGCTCCACTTCTCTCCAATATGGAGGTAGACCTTCTCTGCGGCCTCTCATTCAATGAAGCTCCCTCCGCTTCCAAACAGTTCCTTTTCTTGTAGACAAGCCAGTCAAAGTTTTCTTTATTTTTCAAATGTTTATTCTCTATCTTCAAATTGTCAGAAATATCTTTCGGACTGTTCACAGAGGAATATGGAGTAACCTGAGGGTGTATTGATGGATCAGTTATTTCATTCAATGACCCTTGACTTTCTGAGTTGACGACCCAAGGGTCATCTCGTACATGAGACAGATCTGACATGGAACCCTCTGTTAGTTTATCCACACTGTTCCAATCGGTGAGTTTTGCATTAACACCATCTTTATGCTTCTTCAGTTTAGAATCAGGAATGTTTAAGTACTGCGAAGTATTTGGAATTCTTAAAGGACTTTTGCGAGCAAGAGAACCCTCAGATGATGAGTGTTCAGAACTTTCCAATTTCTCTTCTTTTTTTCGGTTTCTTGTTTGTTCATTGCCTCCGAGTTTATAAAAGACAAATTTGCGATTGGATCTTTTCTGAGCATTTCTACCCCCTAACATATTCAACTGGTCCCTACGGCTCAGCCTTCCCCTGGCTGCATGTGGCAAATTGATGTTGTCAGAGCTTTGGTAACGATTCTGAGCAGAGTTACTTCCCATTTCATTATTTTCTGTCTCATCCAATAAAGTTGGGAGACTGGATGATAGGTTATCGGAGGCTGGATGTTTGATGCTGTCAATGACTTTCCCTTCCTTTATCACACAAGTATTTAGAGAACTCTTTCTCACTGCTTGCGGGGGAGGGCTCTGATGCTTTTGGGGAGATTCATCATTTTCTCGTATCGTGACATAATCATCATCTTCTGAGGAATCTGGAGTATTGGTTATGGAGGTCTTACCGCTTCCTTTCCCCTTTTCATTATTATTTACAGAGTTTCCAAAACTTGGATCATTATTTCTAAGATCGTCTGAATAAGAATTCACAGCAGAACGAAAGCTTTGACTGCGTCTCACAATGACAGGCGGAACATTTCTTCTGTCGTTGGATGTGTGCAGCCCACCATTTGTCTTGGCTGTGGTGTGAGATTCGTTGGTGAGATCAGAGGTAGGCACTGACGAAGGTGCAGGTAGGGTAACTGCTGACCTTGATTTGAATGGCAAGGTAGCTGACAAAGTGTGAGTTTGGTCAGGTGAAGAAGGCTGGCTGGTGAGTGTTGTGGAAGAGTTTTTCCGTGGATGTAGGACATTGGGGGAGGGACTTGTTTCCGAAAGGGGTGTGCTGGGAAGACTGTGGCTCTGGCTTCTTGTTTGTGGAATCATCTGTGTGACAAAATTGAAATCATTCTGTCAATAAAATATATATATCCTCAAATCGGATTTGAAGGCATCTACTTCAGATATGACAAAGACCAAAGATGATTTTCCTGGCATTTTCACTCTCTCAAGTATCATAAGTAGCATTTGCTTTGTGAAATATGGAATGCTGACAAGTATTTATAGTCTTAGAATTATTTCCTTAAAAAGCTATATCTTTTTCAAATCTTTCACAATGAGATTTAAGAGGTTATGCAAGTTTAACAAAAGCAAACATTATAAAATGATCCTAATCCTCATGATAGAATTCCACTAAATTGAACAATAGATAAAATAGGAATGTTTTTTTGTGTGTTTTAACAAAAATTGCTCACCAGCTTGGAGAAAATTCTTCGATGACCTTCAGGGGATTTGCTCTCTGCTCTCCTGCCAACAAACTCGGGCAATAGTCGGCTACTTGTTTTTTCCTCCTAGGAGAAAAAAAAAGTAATATATTAGAATAACATTTGAAATCACATGTTAATATTATTCTCTTGATAAGATTTTTATGAGAAACCTAAATCATTTTCATAACAAAAATGTAAATGAAGATATCATAATGTGTATTAATTAATTTTTTTTTACCATATTTTTTTACATTTTCACAGAACATGAATTATATATCAGCTTTCACAAATATTATGAAAGAGAATCACATTGTACATTCAACTTAAAAGGTTCTTACTTTCCGTTGTCCACTTCTTTTGGCTTTGTTTGGTTTCAACAAGCTGAAGTCTGTGTAGAGAAGAAGACAATGTTTTCACATAAAGAGAAATATGTTAGGCAATTCAATTGCTAACTTTTATGGTCATTGGTCTAGAAATTTATGGCAGGAAGGAAATATAAATACCAATAAGGAATTTTACACATTGAATACTTTTTCTTGATAATAATGTCTCATGATAAGTTCAAACTTTAAACAAAACATATGAAAGCAATTTATTTCAAAAAGAGGAAAATTTTGAATGAAGGCAACACTGGTGAATAGTGTAAAATATCACTAAGTCAATTAGGATGATTTCCTTAGCATTTGAAAAAGTATGCTTGCAAGGTATTTTTCATCAACATACAAAGGAATCAATTTTTTTGCGGACTAAATCCACTTGTAAATGGATAAATAGTATTTTTTATATAATAAACGAAAGCTAACATTCTCTTTAATTGTCAAACTAGACAAGCACAGAAAACACACAAAAATTTGACAAAACAACAAAAGCTTCCTTCTGTAAGCCTGTCTAGGTCAGACAGAAACAATCCAAGTTTTAAAGCTGGTTTGTAGATGAAAATCTCCAGTTCTCACCTGGGAGTCTTGATCCAGATTTTCTTCTCACTCTTCTCTTTTCCAAGTATTCTGGTGCTGTGTGCTGGTTTTTGCGAACAGCATCAAGAGACTCTTTGGTGACATAATCTGTACAACAATTTGATGGAAACAGTCATTAAAATGTAAAAGCAACTGAAATTTTGATGATATTTATCTGTTAGTGTCAAGGAGGAGCAGGCAATCAAAAAATAAGGTTTTAAATTGGTGGTAAAATATGAAGTGAAATAAAAGTTTTTGCTGCATATTTATAAGAAACACGTTACTTTGCAGAATTCTCCCTAAATTTACTGTTTCAAGATTTCCACCTCTCCTTTTGCTAAAGGTGAATTTTTTTATTTTTTTTTTTAAATAGAATTCATTCGTGGGATATACAATCTTTGCTACACCAATTTGAACTAATGATCTAAAGCCTTTCATTTTGTTTAAATAAAGTAATAAAGTAATACAAAACTTTAAAGAAATTAACTAAATATTTTAAATCACATCATAAATGAATACAGAAATGTTATAACATCAACAGCTTTCAATGTTTTACTGGCTGTGGTTATAATTATAACATTGAACCAATGACTGATTTGTAGTTCAGGAAAATCAAACAAACCATCGTCGTGTTCCCTCCCTAGCTCCATGACCAGACTTTTGACATTGTCTGGAATCCGACCCTTGAAACTCTCCAGAATCAAACGCTTGATCTCTTGGCACCAACGACGCTTCTGTTCCATATTCCGAGCCTTAGTTTGAAATAATCCAAATCAAAGAATCCTTTAAGTTTAAGAATGAGTCATATAAAATCACTTTTTGTGTATAATTTATTTGCTATCTTTCAAAATGATATTGTTGATGATTACAAAAACAGACGGTGGTTTCTAATTGAACAATATGAAACTCAAGAATATGTAGGCTCTATATGACATTTATATCACAGTCACAGTGTTAACAAACAGCATTTTGATGATAAGAACCCAAACTACCCCTTTGAAAATTTGTTTAGTATTGCACTTGTCTAAAAGATTCAAATCAGTTTTTTCTTGAAATAGGCACATAAAGATAACATATTTTATTTTTTGTCTTTTCTGAAAAGTAATCGTAACAGCTGACAGCTATATATCAATTTCACACTGAGTCTTCTCAATCCTTCATGACATGCTCAGAATGAAAACTTAAATACATTGTGATTGTATTAATAGTAAGACTGTCTTGGTAATGAGATCCTCATAAAATGAACGCACTTCCTGCGTGACAAACAACACGACTGTAATGCGTTAAAATGACACACAGACAGATGTCATACCTGTAACGTATACTGAGCTCTGGGATTGTTGAAAGGAATGGCATGGAAGCTCAAGGGCTCATTGGGTATGACCTCCACCAGCATCAAGTTGGAGCACTGAGATTTAAAAGACACAAGTCATTGAATCTCAATATTGTAAAATAAAAAATCATTGTAAGTCTAAATCTTTTTTTTTTCAGAATCCCTTAAGTGTTAATTGTTTCATTAGCAACTATTACATTATTGATGGAAGTAATATGTAGTGTACTTGTTAAGAACTCGATTATCTCTTTTTGTTGTAGTTATTATTAAAAATGTTCTACCTTATGAAATGCCTCATTCCTTTAAGAGTTTTTTTAAACATATTTTTAACCCGAGTTACGAGATATAGGCCTCATAATATGTGAATAGTCCAATGTTTTTATGATTGAAATGCGCATTGAGCATTATCCAGTGTTATGTATTATTGTGATTATTATTATTATTATTATTATGATTATTATTATTATTATTATTATTATTATTATTATCATCATTATCATTATCATCATCATCATCATTATTATTATTATCCTAATAATTATCATTATTATTATTATTATTATTATTATTATTATTATTATCATTATTATTATTATTATTAAAAATCATCAGCTTTCATTCTAAAGACGATAATAAAAGGAAATCCAGTTTCATAATGGAAATATGTGAAATGATAAATTAACATCTAAACTAAAAAGAAAATTGTTGAAATCTAATTTGTTAAAAACAAATTATTATAAGTTTACTTTTTTGGATAGCAAACAAAAACCCCAAGAAGGCGGTGGAGTGAAGTAATAATGTGATCATACTTTGATGAAAGTCTTGCAGCTGAGCATGCCTCCCTCTTTCTTCTTGCTGATGAGCAGACCTCTCTCGAACAAGAAAACCTGGCGGGAGGCTTTGGCTCCGTAAATTCGAAAAGTGCTCTGGAATATCAAGTGAAAAGGGATTATCTGGTGGTTCAAAGCAACTACCACAGGGAATGGAAAATAACAGAATAATTTCTATTGCTCTTCAGATCTGAGAGGAAATGAGCAACCATTCATTTCAATTTTGTCAGATGTTATTCTAACTTTGTCATTTGCAAAAGTATTGTTTCAAATAAGTGAACTTCTCAAGAATTTGTATTAAATTTCTCATGCAGTGGGTTATTTATTTGTAAAACATGGAATGAAGAACAATTTAAAAAACAAAGAAATTAGAGCCATTATTGAAATAAATTCAGAAAAACTTAGGTTTCTATTTGACAAGCCACTTTTCTCAATTTTATCTTGACACTCTTATGCATAGCTAACGACATTCGAATCCTGCATAAGGATATTGGTTTTAAAAAAAGCATGTGAAGAAAATCTTTGACATTAACTTTACATAAAATATCTTATCTAAGTGTTGTCTATAAAATTAAACATAGAGGTGCTACAAACTATAATCAAGCATCAGATTCCCTCAGAGACTGATACACATCCATCCCGTTTGATGTTTTTATATGGGGATTTTCACCCTTTTTAACAAATTTTTCCCATCCGAATACTTAAACAAAGGGGAATAATCCATGAATTTCGATCTATAATTTACCTCCAGCATGAAAATAAACAAAAAATAGTGTAGGCACAGTGCCGAGTTGAATCAAGGCCATGCGGATGGCTCAGTTGGTAGCCCGCTGTTTTGGCAATGGCTAGGCGAATGGGTGCTGTGGCAGGTCCTGGGGTTAATTCCCTCCTCTGACGACTTCCTGGTTTGTTTTGTTATTTCCTTTCTCTCTATGGCTTTGACTCACCTCGGCAATGTGCTTATACTTTTTTCTGTTTATTTTCATCTATCTCCAGTGCCAGCTTCTTATTCTTCATTTACCTCCAGCACGAGTTCTCCCAGCCTAGTCAGATCCTCGCCCGAGTAGTCCTCCAGTTGGCTCTGGATCTCCTGGATGCGGACTGCATACTCGTGCTTGCGTTTCATCTCGTTGATGTGGCGTGCCATCTCCGTCATGTGGTGGAACGCCTGCTTCAGCACGGGGACTTCCTGCTTCTCCTTCTCGTAACTCTTCACGATATTCTACAGGAAGTAAAGAACAGACAAGATGAGATCATAAAGATAGCAGATTATGAATCATTACACTGTTCACAATTTGAAAAACGGTGTGAATACTTTGCAAGTCTTTTACATAGTTTAAAGTCCAGTTTACATCGCTGTGTTTCAAAGACGAGATCTAGATTTCAAAGTCTGATTTAACTCAGGGAGTGATCTTGACCCTCCTCTTCCATTTCAATTTTGCAGTTAGGTCTTCCAAAACACTGAATAAATGTGGCCTATTCATCATAATGTACTGTGGCCTTTGCATCTTGTTTGAGGGGGTTCTAAAGGTATGCATGGCTGAAATGTCTACGTCCACTAGATAGGTAGCCTACCTACTCCTACCAAACTAAGCACGTAGCTATATAGTACCAACCTCGATGACGCAATTCAAGGAAGGGAGTGATTTGGAGGCACAAAACGGTACAAAATGTTCCAAGCTTGATAGTATTATTATACTTCTAGTGTTGTTCCATAATTTAGTTCTAATACAAGCCTAACACGGCCACACTTCGTATTCTAAAGGGCAAATGGTTCTGGCACAAGCAGATACCTGTAGCAGGAGGTGGTACTTGAGGATCCTCTGTACAGGCTTGAGCAAGTAGGCGCCCAAAGGCAGCCCGTGGCCCAGGGCCACCTGGCGCTCCTTGCACAGCTCGCTCAGCTCCGAGTGCTGCATGAACCTGGTCAGGACTTCCACCGCGCTGAGAGAAAAAAAAAGAAGGGGGGGGGGGGGGGGAAGGAAAAAAACAAAAGTAGAGGCAAGGATATTTCAGG
>JBCIKM010136890.1:0-12500 GCA_039654465.1 Melibe viridis | reverse complement strand
CAAAGCCATAGAGAGAAAGGAAAAAAAAACAACAAACAACAGGAAGACGTCGGAGGAGGGAATCGAACCCAGGACCTGCCACGGCACCGATTCGCCTGGCCACTGCCAGAACAGCGGGCCTACCAACTGAGCCATCCGATACTCTGGAAGACATGGACACTCGTATCTAGTTTGTAATCAGAGAAGACGTGTGTTAACTGTAAATGCTCTATTTGTTTGTTTGTTTGTTTGTTTGTTGTTTTTTTTCTCATAAGATCGTTTCCTTTATTCAACCTAGAGATTTAATTTTTTTTGCCGAACTTGATATTCTGTGCCAATTAGCATATTCCTGTTTCGAGTTGACCGCCATAACAAAAACAACAACAAAAGGTACAAAAGACATCAATGTGATTTTAAAAAAATATATTGTAAATAAAATTACAAAAAACAATTTGTGCACGAATGTTCAAAGATATAAAATTAACAACATGGCTTCAGTAAAGCTTTGCGCGAAAGGCTCTCTGCATCAGAGTCGCGCCCTGAAGTTCATGATGTGGGTATTTATGGGTAGTCTTAAAATAACGGTCATAGTCTTATAAGTATCTAAATTGTCTACAGCCGCATTACATTGAAACTTTGCACAGGTAAAATTAAGTGTTTAATCAATGCTTATGCCAAGTTTAGTTTAACTGCGTTCATAATAACACAGTTATTTTTAGTTATATCATAACCTAATGGCAAGTAGAAAGAAGAAATGGGGAAAATATTAGGCATTGGCTCTGCTTATGGATGTTTAAGGCCGACACATTGGTAATAAAGGGAAACTGCACTTGGCCGTTAAATATAAATAATTGAGAATATAGATGACAATGAATGAATGAATAAATAAATAGGTTTATTAATTAAAAAGAAAATCAGGGCCCTATGGCGAGTAGTGCAAGGTTTGACACAAAGCCTACTGCTTTGTAGAAAATTTAAAGTTAAAGTTAAACTTTCTATGAATACGATCAATAGAGTGAGATTAAACGAGGCATCGCAAGCCCCAGTGTGTGTGTGTGTGTGTGTGTGTGTGTGTGTGCGTGCGTGTGTGTGTGGTTCACAAGCTTCGATCCTCATTTACTTCATTAAAAGCGAAATGTCACCGCAACATGGAACTCTACAGAGTAGGATTGCTGCCACTGCAGTACCGATCGTGCGTTCCTTTGTGACGTCTACAAGGCAGGGATCTGAGAGAGGAGCCCACATCTGCCCTCTTTGTTTGGGTCTGCTGGTCCTCACTCAACCAGACACATGACTCTATGGATCCCGCTGCGTAGCAACCACTATACTTTGCGGCGCCGCACATTTCAATAATAATAAAAAAAAATCGTTGGTTACCACCCGCTCTCCTTCAACTCGCTTTTTTTCATAAAAAAAATAAAATAAAACCAACACAAAAATTTAAGCTGAAGACCGCAACAGTGATCATATTTTACCTAACATTTGTTGTACGTTTTGACTAAATCTACTTAAAGTTAAAGGAACGTTCGTCAACTCGATATTTTATTGGTACTGCTCTCATTCTTCAGTTGATTTAAAGAATGGCGTTATAAAAAAAAAAAAAAAATTCAAGAGAGTGCAGTGTGAGTTTAGATCTGGGGCACCATTAAACACCAGCAAACTCAATCTCTCCAATCGTAAGTCTACGTCATTCCTATTTTTGCCCACATGCCTGTAAGCTCCGCCCATTTGTTTCTCCCGCGATCTCTCGCTTCGCTCGCAAAGCAATGCCGTGTGCAAAATTTTGCAAATGATCCCCTCCGATTGGTTCCACACATCATTGGGTTTTGGCGGGAATCGTAGTTTCTCCTGACACATGCTGAATATCACGTCACGCCCAGTACACCTAATAACATAGGTAGGAGATCCCTTGACCTGTCCACTTGCAATCTAACTTCTCTAGTGGTGTTACTTGGATAAAAGTAGACATTAGACAGTGAAAGTGCTTTGTCATTCTCATTCATTGGACCTTAACAAGATAAGCAAGTTGAACTTTACTTCAGTGTGTTGGTATCTTGCCTGACGATCTCTTCAGGTAAGTCCAAATAGATTTATCATCATTGTTTGCTAGCTTATCTATAATCATTACCATGCATCGATAATTACTTCTTTGGCCAAAATGTTGGATTTTGGATTTATTTTTATGTTCAATTCCGGATAAATTACTTTTCCACGCGACGACCTGTCTTGGATGTTTTCAAAGAGTTCACCATTGCCCAGACGCAACATTTAATTCTTAAGTGGAGACTTTTGTTTGATACCTTACTAAACTTAATCAAAATCAGTGTAGATGTTTCTTCAACTTTTTAGTGTTTGCTGCTCATGGATAACATTAGAAGCCGTGTGTAGAAATTACCGGCAACCTGAATACATATTGGCAATGTGCCAAGGAATCCATGTGGTAGGGCTTTCTTTTTTTTTTTAACTGATCGTGTATCCTTTAAGATATCAGAAAGGCAAAATTTATCGACCTCGATAATTTTTATTTTGTATCGATGAATTTGACTGTCCTGTCAGACTGTCAGATATGTGTCCTTTGTACTGTGACAGGATTTTTCTCATTCATTCAAGGTACCGAATGTGTCATCATGCCACTGATCTATTTTTAGTAACGATACCCCAATCACAACAAAGACTGCCTGTGTGTGTTGTTAGCGTGTCGGGTAACTCTCACCCTTTCCCTCCCCTTCGGCAGAGCGAAGAGTTCTCAGCCCTTCCTGCTCGCGCGAAACACAAAGAAAAACTGCGGGAAAATGGCGCCGACAAAGGAAAATGATAGTGCTGCTCAAGAAAATGATGGTATGTCTTCTTAGAGCGAGAAAAAACCCTTGATTACAATTTTAATTATCATGTAACATTAACATATATCTAATGGAGAGCATTTCAAAAAGGACATTGTTTCTGCCTTTGCTCTGCTGTGTTGTGTTGTGAACTCTGTGCCATGCGGTGGTTTCCTATGCGCTGCATCGGGGATGACTCAACGTCTACCCCGTTGGTTTATCATTCAGGGAGAGGGATGGAGGGAGGGCTGCTGACAGTCATTCCATTGGGTTTGCGTCACGCATTTAGTATCGGAATTATCAGGGATTTGTGGAGACTTATATTGACCAGCTTCATTTAGAACTTATTTCTCACGGATTATATGAATGAATGTGTTTTTGTGGATTGTTTACCTAGACGGTAGTATTGATCTTCTGAACTCTTTGTCTTGATCTGTCTTTGTCCTGCACGCTGAGGACTAAAAAAGTTAAGGGTCTACAACCAAGTCTAGACTTCTTGAGCACCTTAGTCTCTCATTTGATACTGAACTTATTTTGAGGAAGTCTATAAGTGGCATTTTTTGTTTTTTGTTTTTATTTTTTTCCCCTTTTACTCTGGTCTGAATGAGACTAGTCAAGACTGCTTGTGAAAGCGCTCTTGGAAGTTTTTGCTTTGAAAGATACCTCTTGTTATAGTTTTATCTGAAATTTAAATTTTCATTCCAGGTAGATAGATTTTGTTGTGTGCAATTAGAAATTTTGAACCACTGTACCTCTGATGCAATAACTTAGAAAAAAAACAAACATTTGGTGTTATTGAAATTTAATTTGCAGATGCTGGAGACTACTCATTAGCTCAAAGTCGTTCTAGAAGACAGAAAATTGACAAGAAGGGGCGCTCATCTGCATTTGAGAGGTTAAAAAAGGCAAAAGAGCAGGGTATTAAAAATAAATATGAGGTAAGTTGTTTTCTGTGGTGGTGTCAGTACTTCCATTTTGTTTTACCGAACTCCTTTTTCCGAGAACCCTTTTCTGATGTTAAAAAAATTAATCTTAAGTTGTTTCCTGCACAGAGGTATGGAAAATTGACATAGTTCTGCAGCAGCACTATACATGGTCATTTTTTCATTGTAACCATGTTGCTCATTTCAACATCAAAATTCTCCCTGTATAAACAATCTTGACCTCATACGAAAATTGAAAGAACGTAGCTCAGCATGATACTGTTATTTTAGGTAGGTTTTATTAAAAAAACAAACAAAAACTCGAAAGGATACCGAGCAGTGAAGTTTCTGAATCACCAATATCAATTATGAAAAATTTTGTGCGTCTATGCGTCAAATGCTTAAATATTGATATATTTCTACTTTCTGTATCTGAAAATATGCCATTCTTCATTTACAAGCAAATTTTGTCGTGCGAATGGTCTTCAACCCGAGATCCCTTTTGATGATGTTGTCGAATCTCATTGGCTAAAATTAAACACTTTTATAAATACTTTTATTCAACACAAATTGGGTTGTCAGTTGGTAACCATGCTTTTGATTTTTTACGGATTAGAGGAAAAGGGGTCCTGAGAATAACCACAATTAACAAAAACTCAGTAGGTATGTTGTTTTTTCCCCTTTGTCATAAAAAGTACTATGTTCTTGATTTTGTCAACTTTTTTTTCCAAAGTTGATACTGTGATTTTTTTATTTTTTTATTTATTTATTTTTTTTACTTTTTACTTTTACTTTACTTACATTTTATTTGCCAGATTGAAGATGAAAAAAAGGTGTATGACCTGGTTGATGAGGGTGAATATTCTGAGTTAGTGAGACAAAGACAGGACGATGATTGGATTGTGGATGATGGTTTGTGTATTTTTTCATTTCCGGAAAGTCTGAAAATGCCTTTTTTAATGTTGAAATTTAATTTGTGTTTCTTTTTATTACTGATATGGATTTTAAACGGCCACTAAAGGAAAGTTTGTTAAGCATGATAATGAAAGCTACAGTAAAGGAGCTCTAATTATAAATTAGATCTAAAATTGATATATTATGCTGTCAAACATAATCAGACCAATAAAAATAATATTTATAATATGGTTCACATAATGGGTAGTTTGCTGAAAGTATGTTCACATCACACATAGGTTGAACATGATATTAATTAATTTTAATTAAGAGGATTTAAAATTGATAAATTGATGAAAGATGCATTTTTGTCTACAGTTTTCCTTTTTATCGCTTTTAGTTAATGTACATTCTTCATATTTTAGTTCATAACATCCTTTCTTTTGGTGTAATTTTAGGTTAAGCCTTGATAAATCAGGCTATGTATGAACTGAGGACTTGTTTTGGCGCTTCTTTTTAGGAAATTATTGAATTTGAATGGGGATGAATTTATTTTTAAATTCGTAATAATGTATGTCATGTATATTTTTTTTAAGATGGAGAAGGATATGTTGAGGATGGGCGGGAAATTTTTGATGACGATATGGATGATGATGCCCCATCACTTGATGCAAGTAAGTTGAGAAAGAAGCTTTTGGAGAAAAGTTTCTTTTTGTCTTTATTTCACATTAAGTTAATGAATTTTCTTACTCTTTTTACCGAACCTTTCCTGTGGGAATATCATCCATCAGTATTTGTCTGGCAATTTTTTTTTTATTGTACTGTGGCATGATCCTACTCATTCTAGAATCCCGTACATGTAATGATGTATCAAGAGAATTGCAAGGGTTTCAGGCATTAAAAATTTATACTTGAAATTGCTCTCAACACGAGACCACTCTCCGCTTTCCTTACGTTCTATATTTGCATCTGTACATACTTTAAAAATACTCCCCTCCCCCCTCAAAAAAAAGAGGGAAAGTTGAAAAAATATAATTTTAATCTAAAATAAATATTATTTATTTACCACTTGCAGAAAAGAAAAAAGATGACAAGAAAAAGAAAAACAGAAATATTGTGCGACCGGGGAGCAAGCCCAAACAGGACATCAAAACCATGTTTGCAGCTGCAGCCTCCTCGACCTCCACCAAGAGAAAATCTGAGGTAAGCGAAGCTTCTTTTTTTTTTTTTTTGTCAATGAATTTGCACTGGACAGTGATGACTTGAAATAAAATTCGAAGACCTGCTTTAACCCCCCCTTTTTCATGGAAGGAGTGGGCTTGTTTCAATGGGAATGTCATTTTTCTGTCCCTCGGAAATAATTATTTTGAGCTCTCTAGCTAAGTCAATCAGGGTCTATTTATTCTTTTAGCTTATTTTTCTTTTTATGCTGAATTAAAACATCTTTCTTTCTGATAACCTTATGGTTTCATTGAGGCTTCTGTGAAAAATCCCAGCTTTACCTTCGACAAGAAATGGATTCAATGTCATTTATTTCAGAGAGAGGCCACCTTAGCAGATGATGATATACTGGAAGGACTGATGGGAAAGATTTCTGATTCATCTAAGGAAGCAATTAGTCTACCCCCATCAGGATCTGGAGCCAAGAGAATAAAGAAGTATGTGTTTACAATAACATTGCAACCTCTTTCTCTACTGGTGTTCTTCAAGTTGGTTTTGTCAGGTAGTTGATTTTATTTTTAAAGCATGTTTGCTTTACGGATCCTTGACTATGTTACTTATTTGTATTTCTGAAATTCTTGGCGGGTGCCGTTGTATACGTGGATGCCCGTACTCTGGGCTCATGCTGGAAATTAGAACAGGCTGAATTACAGTGTTGATTTCAGGGCTGGGTCTACAAGTTCTGTTTATCTTGCAAAATTTTTTACAAAAAAATTATTGAATTTAATGGTTAGGAAGATTTCTTAATGTAAGGTTTCAAGGTTACAAGCACTTACTGCTGGCACCCTTGTTTGCATATCTTCACCTGGTGATACTTATCTTTGTCAATCTTTCTACTTTTTCAATTGTTTAGGTTTATATGGATAAAATTTGTGTTGCTACTTTACCTCAATATTTCTCTAATCTCACTTTGTGCCCTTTTTATTTATTTTTTTTAAAGACCAGCGTACAACCCATTTAGCACAGAGGTGAAACCAAGTGTTTCCACAAAGAAAGTCATTAAACCCACCAAGAGAGAACTGTCTTACACTGAAAAGACATCTCTCCCTGTTGTCAAGACTGAACCTAAGTCCCCTGACAGGAATTTTGACTGTGATGTTGCGGAAATGGGTGAGGACTTTGTCAAGGAAGAACCTCCCATGGATGAAGATGATGGAATGCTGTTGGATGTAAAAACAGGTGAGCTTTCTGATTACAAGTGGATGATACATCATCAACAAGAATAGCCATTTTTGAGTTTTATCTTAAAAGGCCTTTTCATATCATAAAAAGTGGGAAAATTTATGTATTTGTATTATTTTTTTGTTTCAGCTTTTTATGGGAAGGTTGCTTTTTTTTTTTTCTTCTCCTCTCACTTCACTTCAAACTTGTCTGTCTTTCTGTCTTAGAACTTTCTTTCTGAGTGCAAAGTTTTGCTATGGATGAACATTTTGACTTGTTATCACCTTCCACTGCCTATTCTGAGAAAGCTGTTAGTTGTGTTCATGGTGCTAAATGAAATGACATTGTTTTGGTGCTCAGTGACTCTTGACTCAGTGTTGACTGACTTTCTGACTGAGGTGTGTTCATCCACTGAGTGTTGCTGGGTGGTGAATTTGTTCTTTCATTTATTGTAACCATCATTCCATTTTCACTTGAAGATAGAACCCCCTGTTGAGTGGCTGTGCTGTGTTGGATTGTGTCATATCACAGTCAGTGAATGGGGACTTCTTTCTTTCGTTTTCATCGAGTGTGTTTAGTGAAATTATGAATTTTTTCAGGATTGACTCCTGACAACTTAGGCTTAGATCAATCATAATTACATTTTATCGATCTAATTAAGGTGTGCTGTGTTTAATCTCTGGTTATAGTCCTTTTTTCTGTGTTTCATACATTGCTCTCGGTCCTATTCATTAGCTCGTGATTTGTTTTTATATTCATATCACAGTCGATGAATGGGAGTGATGGTCATGTTTTCAAGGAAGAGAACAATCAGCCATGATTTGTTTGTTTACCAGATTCAACATTTTTTTCTTTACTTAATTTTCCAGCATTAACAGTTCTTTGTACTTGGGATCCGTTTCCCCATCTGTATGGTTGTCATGTGGTGATTGAGGCCATATCACAGTCATTGGATGGGTGGACTGCTCTCCTCATTACACCCCAAGGGTCAATTAGTCAAATCTGAATATAAATACAAACATTGTTCCATGCAGAATTCCTCATATAAGCTTAACGAGTAATATGAAATACAAAGATGAATTTTTCTTTAAGTAGATTTTATATCTGTCCTTGGTTTTTCAAACTAACAGTTGTGCTTTTGTTTGCTTGGGATTTGAACTAATGGAATTACTTTTCATAATTTATATTAAGGTTTGCATACCTATTCAATTGTTGTGGATATGTTATTAACCATCATATCACAGTAATTGGATGGGACTGCCAGTCTTAAGAGACGTCGATGTGCTTTTTGATCAAGAGAACGTTTGGTGCACTATGTACTCCACTTTGAGATGGCTTTCAACTTAAAACATTCTCTCTAAACTATTGTTATTTGTTTACATTTCATATCACAGTAGTTGAGAGAGCGTGTTGGAGTTTTCATACGTCTTTTTAATCGTTGGATGGAAATTGTCAGTGAGAGCCATGTTTTGACAGGTAATATACTCCAGTTTTAATTTCATGGATTACAAGAGATAGTATGGCAGTTTGTACTCTGATTCAAGGATTCCTTTTCAAAGTTTGTGATCTGTTTGTTCTGGTTCATATCACAGACTTTGGATGGGACTGCTTACCAGAAAAACTTAGGCCCATGACTTTCAGAAAGACTTCATCAAATCTTTTTTCAGCCCTTGTGTCAATTGGATTATTGGGCTGTCTTTCCCCAAGAAATGTTTGTGATGTGTTGATTAGGATATATCACAGTCAGTTGTTGGGCAAAGATAGCTCTGCAAGACTACTGGACGATTAGTTGTTGGAATCTGAATTCGTTTTTGCTTCCTTTTTCCCAGAGATAGAAAAAAATAAGACTGGCCCTTTTTTTTTTACTCACCCCTTGCTCTTTTTAGTTTCTAAAAAACACTCAGATTTCTTTATCTATAATTCAATTCTGTGTGGACTTCCTTTCTATTCACTTGTGATTCATTTATAAATCTTTGTATCACAGTAAGTAGATGGGGAGTTACTCAGACATAAACACAAGATGGGATTCTATTTTTCAAGCTTCTACATTGTGATTTGAAAAGATTCCAAACCCCTGAAAGATATTGTTGGCATCTTTGGTCCTTTCTCAGAGCTTGTGGTGTGTTGTGCTTCATATCACAGTCTTGAGATGGGCGTGAAGTTTGCCTTATTTTCATCGCAGGGTGGGTCTTTCTTGGATGGATGGGTGGGAATAACTGGTACTTGGTGCATTCTGTTTGCCTCTCTTTCTGGCTGTTGTGTTGAAAAATGATTCATCACAGCCAGTTTGATGGGCTAATGGTTTGACACAATCACATCAGAGGACAAAGATGCAGCATTTATGAATATAATTTATCTAGTATGCCAGACATGAGCCCCAAGAGGACTTTCACATCTTTATTCCTTGACCCTGAATGGATTTTTATTCGGACTTGACAGTTCATTAGTTGCTTTGGCTGAGGGAAAGATTGGGACTGGTCTAACATGATGTTGCAGTGTTTGGAAGTGTCTCGTGTCAAGACTGACGGATAGAAAACAGAGCTAGTTGCTGAAGTTGCCAGATGGATGGTGATGTGTCATTTTTTTTGCACCATATCACATTCATTTGGTGGGCTTGACGACTTCTCATACATCATTCATTTCAAACATCTTGCTTTTCCATCTGCGCATCATCCCTCTTCACTCGCCTTACCCAAGCTTCAATTTTTTTATCTGCTTATTAGATCTGATTCATGTCTTATGCCTATCTTTCTGCTCCCTATGCATTCCCTGTTTTTGCAATCGCAGTACTCATTCAATGGTAGCTTAGATGGAATTGTTCCCTTGTTTATCAACTTAATTTGTTATAGATTTTGAACTTTAATTTGAGCACTATCAATTTCGATCCTGAGCTCAGTGTTGGGCTGTTTTATTTTATTTTTTGTTGTGGTTTATCAATAAATTTTACCTCGTATCGTTTGTCTGATTTGAGTTTTCCAGGGTTTTGTGCCATTTGTTTTCAGAGTCTGATGTGGACAGTTTGTCTGGTGTAGACTTTGACCAAATTGATGATCAAATTGAACCTCAAAATGATTTGGTTGCATCAAAAGTTGAATGCCCAAAACCAATGGTCAGGTTAGTTGTATCCCTTTTAAGCTGTTAACCATGTCTTAAGCTTCCTATCTCTACCATTGAGTGTGATTTTCCTTTAAATGCATTTTCTATTGCGATGCTGCATTTCAGATGTTGCCCAAAAAATGTGCAATGGAGACATTTTTCTGCAAATTATGATACATTACAATTCTGACAGATTTTTCATGGTCAAGGGTCACAAAGATTTCTCGTATTTGCTGATTATGGCTTTGGAAGGTTGGTTTAGTAACCTGTCTCTAGTTTTTAAGACGCAAATAAACCAGAATTTTTTTGCTCTCTTTATTTCCTCGGTTCATACTCACCAAGTCATTGCGGCGAATCGCCACTGTTACGATTTGACCCACTGGGCACTTCATAAGAAAAGAAAAAAATTAGTGTCCAGAACTAGAAGGCTTTAAATACAGAGCTGCTGCACGTTAAGGTAACAACACCTCTGTGCGGGCTAGTAATTGTTGGGTATGGAGAAATGTTTCGAATGGGTGTATGGGTTTCCATAAGTTTGCAGGGCAGTACTCAGTTGTCAAAGGACCTATTATCGGGTACTGAATACCCTTTTGCAGACAGATTACGACAGTCCCCATTTTTTTTCCTGAATTTCCAACTTTTCTGTGTAAACCTGTTAACCTGACTTGTGAGCTTATTAGTTCAGTTGTCAGTTCTTTGCCGTGCGTAATATGTTACCATGCCCACGCTCCCACAGTGAAGTGAGTGCAGAGATGCCAACAGGTACGAAATTTTCGTATTTCGTGCGAAAAACAGGTTAAAATACGAATCATGGTTAAAGAATACGAAAAAAACAGGAAAGTTGGGGAAAAGGTAAGTAGTAAAATTGTGAAAATTATTAAGAACGATGAAGAAACAAAATACCAGACCTGCCACCCACCCCGATTTAAGCGGAGTTACCCCGATTTTTTTTTTTAACGAAAAATCATTACTCAGATTCTCTAGCTTTAGCTTTCTCGTACCCCGCTTTCTCGACCGATTCGGATTTTTGCACATTTTTCGTGCCGGTTACACTTTTTGATTTGTTTGCAGATGAAAGAAAAGACGGTCAACGTTAGGATCGAATACCGAGTACTTTTTAGGTACCAACTACTTCTCATTATGTATATATTACGTGGAATCGTTCGTGTTTTTATACTCACTGAGTAATAATATAGTTCAAGCCCGATACAGAAAGAAACCATATTGTTGTCAAATCGCTCACTTTTAGCGGAGTCTTCCGATCGGGGTTTTTGTTCGTCTCTCCCACCACGCGAATCCACGACCTTGCTTTCCAAATGCGAATTTCATTAATTCCTTTGTGGAATAATGAAGTCTGCTGTTCTCGTTATCTGTTGTACTAAAAAATTCACCCGACCGATAATTTGGTCCGGTGACATGGTCCTTTCCGATACCTTGATTGTTTCCGTTTGACGCTTCGATGTCATTCGGGAATGCATACTTTTGCCATTCATATCGCGTTATCTTTAAAAGAACAAACGCTCAATGATTTAAAATAAATTGATGTGTAATGAATGATTCTTGTTTATCCCACCCCCTCCACACCACCATTACGCAGGGGTTCTTGAGTGAAGTGCTGGTGCTAGGTATTGCAAGTTTTTTGTTTTTGGGTCATCTCTTACGACAATAGAACAGCACTTGAGAGTTGAAGAGAGGCGCTTTCATGAAGTAAAATTGCAACAAATTGAAGACCCCCTCCCCACTACCCTAAAAAGACATTCTCTAGAGGAGTAAACCTGAGGCTTGTCATAACAAAAACGGTGTGGGGGGGGGGGGGGTAAGGATGGGTTGTTTGCATTTATTTGAACTTTTCCATTGAATTAGGCCTGGCGGACAAATTGCATATGTAGGTGATTTATTGTAGGTCTGACTATGTAAAATTTCTATTCGTAAATTTTTTCAGCTGGTTTTCGACGATAGCCTTCGATCCCTCTTTTTTTCGTTTTGGATTCTGATTTTTCATCGGAGAGGGTGGCAGGTCTGAAATACTGCCGACTAAGGTAGGGTGCCCCAATTCCGCTCAGACAGTGAATGCCTATGAAGAATGCCTCTCTCACGGCAAAATAAGTCTACACACACCACCTCAAATGCAATGTATCAGACTAAGAGACAGAAACACACACACCACATGTGCTCAAACGGTCATCTGGGACCGATTAACTATCGTGTGGCTTGATTTCATGCAACCATCGCGTCTTCAGTTTTGTCTCTCTCGTTTGGACCACAGAGAGCACACGTCGCCTCCTTCGACGTCATATTTTTCTTTTCTTTTCTTTTCTGCCTGTTCCATCGGGATATTACTTTCCATCTCAAGTGGTTTTCGTTTATTTCATTAACATTGAATAAAAATAAACGTCATTTAACTTTG
>JBCIKM010136670.1:0-13791 GCA_039654465.1 Melibe viridis | reverse complement strand
CTTAAGTTTGCATTTTTTACACCCACTGCAGCCAATGTGCAGTCAACCGGAACGAAATCCCATTAAGATGATAGCTGGATAGAGCAAGATGGTGGATCTTGTAATATGACACCAATGACCCAAAAAACTAAGAGAAAGGGGTAGAGGTGGGTGGGCGTGGAGTTATGGTTGATTTAGAGGAATTGAGACAGAACAGTTTGGAGTAAAGCAGCCAAGGCTGCTACGGGTTTCTTGTAATAGATAAATGGATATATGTAGAGACACTGTAGTCAGAGAGAGAGAGAGGGAGAGAGAGAGAGAGAAGGCAGAAAAAAGATAGACAGGCGAACAGACTGACAGATAATGAGACTGACATAATACATTATGCGGAGAGAGAGAGAGAGAAAGAAAGAGAGAGAGGGGTAGATATATATATATATATACTTTCTAAGAAGCAGATGATGCAAGAGAGCACATGTTTGCTTTCGAGGCGGATGAAAAATTGAGGACAGTTCATGATCCTCCTTTTTTTGGGATGCAGGCAGAAGGTATGGGAGGGGGACTGATTGCGGTAAATAACATAATCCTTATTGCCTTAGTGGTTCATCCGCCAAAAAAAGACATTGGAGCATGATCACCCAAAAAAAAGGGATGGAAGGCAGGTCAATTGTGCGGATGGGTATTCTGTTGTGAGGAGAAGACAAATAAAAAAAATTAAAACTTGTATGATTTGAATGATATGCAGTACTACTGCAGATTTCTAAAAGTCAATATTTATTAGGGGAAAGGCGTCACACATTTTGATTTTGCCCTCTAGAAGTGTTTTCTCTGTCTTTTTCTCAACCAGCTACTCATGGAAAAGGAACAAGATAGACTTTAATCCAAGTGGAAATGATGAGAGAGTTGTGCAGCTACCAAGCTCCGGCACTCTAGTCTTCAATAGCCCAGAGGAAAAAGATGAAGGATTATACCAATGCTTTGCTATAAATGACTTTGGCATATCAGTCAGCATTGTATGTGATCTGCGAGTAGGTCGGCTTGATTCATTTCCTTTGATGGATGCAGAGTACCACACACCATTGCTTGGTATGCCTTTCACCTTACCCTGTGTGCCGCCTACAAGCGCTCCTGATCCTGAAGTTATTTGGATAGTCAAGTCTGAACTGAGTGCCTTTGAGGCTGTCAATTATAACGATCGGGTATCAATGGATCAAGAATATCGTCTTCGATTTACAAACATCATCATGGAAGATGAGCAAAATGGAATGCCATATGCTTGCATGGCGATGAACAAAGTAATGCGGAGTAATGTACAAAGCCACTGGCACTATCTCAAGGTAGAAGGCTCTGAGAATTTCAAAAGAGTGGAAAAGTTTTGGGGCAGTCCTTTTGATCTGATGGCTATTAAAGGACAAAATTATTCCATGCAGTGTATCTTCTCTGGGAATCCTACACCAGAAGTTCACTGGGAGAGAAAAGACAACAAGACAATGCCGAAATCTGCAAAGCTTCTTAGTTTTGCTCAAGTGTTACAGATAGAAAACATCCAACCTGAAGATGCAGGCACCTATGAATGCTGGGCAACCAATGCTGTCAGTGGTGGTCAAAAGGAACAGTATACTTTTGCTTTGCGTGTTGATTCTGCACCAAGCTTTGTAGCGGAACCAACAGATACTGAGGTAGGAGTGGGAGCGAGTGTGGAGTTTCAATGCGAAGCGGTGTCAAAACCTCCTCCAGACATACGGTGGTTCATCAACGGTATGAATTTAACCGACTCTAAACAGACAGTCAAGAACTTTGTACTTCCCACAAGAAACAAAATTTTTTTTCCTAATGTGACTGAGAATGACAACATGGTCATTCAGTGCAATGCCTCCAACAAGCACGGCTATGTGTTCTCAGATGTTTATTTGAATGTCTTGTACGAAGCACCAGCATTCATCTCCCCTCCAGAGAGGTATGTCATTTCGGCGGAATCCCTAGAGGTCAACCTGACCTGTCGAACCACGGGCAAGCCAGATCCCATCATCACGTGGTACAAGGATGGTGTCCAGGTGTCCGGGGGACGTTTCCAAATTCTGTCAGATGGGACATTGCACATAGAGGTAACAAATTATAAATATAGATATTCACTTTATTTTTCATGAACCTACCTACTTTAGTCCTTATGGGAATAAATCGTTTGTTGTTTTCTCATTTTTAAATAGCATTTCTGTTTCTCATGTTTGGCTTAGATTTGTAATTACGAAAATAAATGTTATTCTCAAACGCTTGTCATCCAGAGGTTTCCTGTCAGTTCACTTTCCAGATCTTGGAGTTCTCCCTGTAGAAGTGACAAAAATAAGCTATGATCATTAACCCTTCATGTCATTATAAATGTAGGGGTGGAACCTGCTCCGGATTTTTTTTCCATCCTGAAAAATATGGAAAAATTGCGCCATGACGGATTTCTTTTTGTGAGCAGGCTTTCCATGGCTTTAGCTTTACCGGAGGCTACATCTGGGGCAGTAGAGGATGGTATCGCAAATGTACTTGGTCAAATTATTATTGTTCCATACTCGCTATGAAAGCAGTTTAATTTAGTGATCGCGAATATCAATAAATGTATACAAGTACCGATCAGCTTGACCTGCAATGCTGTTGAACGGATTCAATCTCGGTTTGTTTCCCTCAGCTGGTCGAAGCGTAATTTAGATCCTGTGTCTCCTGGTTTGCAACCGCTGCATTGAATACCCGATTTCTTTGGAATGACTGAACAAGAGGAACCTCAAATTTGTTTTAAAGTAACGCTTTTGACTTGAACTTTGAGGTTTGGAAATGTCGTGGAGATCATTTTTCGGATGCACAGGACATTTATGTAGCTTGGTCTGGCTTTGTTTACATCAACTGATTGAAGCGTATATTGTGGAAAGTTAAGATGACAATGCCTTTAAAAATTAGTAGTCAAGGCTGAAGTTAGTTAAAGTCTGAAATGAAAAATACATTTTTAATATTTTGTATCTCCTGAAATGCGGTGTTTCTAACACAGACTTCTAGTTTGAATTAATTAGACAAAGTGATGATTTTCACGAGGATTGTCAATTTTCTTGCAAAATTTTGGGACAGCTTGTGCGTAAACCAACTAATTTTCAAGTTATTTAAATGTTGTCTATTAAAAGGGCCACACTTCCACAACATACGGAGTCAATTCCTTTAAAAATCAAACATTGCCTTGGGCAGACTTATACTATTTCTGCCATCTGACTGTTAAATGTGACCATAGCAAGGCTGAAAATTTTCGGCATTAGGTGGGCCTCTGCTTTCCGTCTCTGTGATAGTTGTTTCTGTCTTTCAATTAATTGTGGCAAAAGGTGCAATGTCAGCTAAAATCTTTAATGAAATACTTAAACCAACTGATTTCCAAAGTTATTTAAAAGTGTTGTCTATTAAAAGGGCCACACTTCCATTACATACGGAGTCAATTCCTTTAAAAATCAAACATTGCCTTGGGCAGACTTTCACTATTTCTGCCATCTGACTGTTAATAATGAGTTCTTGACAACTAATAATTGAAACTTTCTTAGCAAGGCTGAACATTTTTGGCATTAGGTGGGCCTCTGCTTTCCGTCTCTGTGATAGTTGTTTTCACCTTTCAATTAATTGTGGCAAAAGTTGCAATGTAGGCTAAAATCTTCAATGAAATACTGGTTTACAAATAGGCTAGGAATATGCCCAGGTGGCTGTTTTTTAAAAGTTATTTTTAACAATTTTCTGGGGGATGTCACACGTTCCAGTAACCCCCTAGAGGGCCTCCCCTTCTGCGGTGGGATCTAGTGCTTTTGGCGCTTCCATCTGGACCATGCATAGGATGTATGGTGAATCAAATGATAAGTCACAAACTAAATATGTCAAAAGAATGGCGTCTTAAGGCAGTTTTTTTTTGGGGGGGGGGGGTTGCGCTTTGGAGAAGAGGAGGGAAAGGGGGGAACAGGATCTGCTGCGTATGTGTTAATGGTGTGTGGGAAAGAAGTTCTGTTTTTTTTTTTTTGATGACTGGTTCCATCCCTGAACCTGTATAAAACTTATCTAAAAAACTGACCACAATAATTTTCTTGTTTAATGTTGAGTGTAGACATGGTACAGACAAAGATTTCCTGTTCAGAAATAACTTTCTGTCCACGTGGGCATTGTAAGCTCAGAAATTCTTCTGTTAAGAATTTAAAAAAAAAAAAAAATTGGCAAGACAGTGATACTCAACAACACAGTGTGACCCTGTGTATAAAGGGTGGATCCAGACATGCCAACTAGTATGAAATTGCGTATTTTAATCTGCATTGTGGTGTAAAAAACACAAATATGAGGAATTGACTTGGAATACACATTTATACAAAGTCCAGAATTGCCAAGCACAATGGATTTTCTGCTGCCAAATGACCTGCACGATTGCGGAGGGAAGGATTGATCGAATAGCTTACAGATTTTGTCTTTGCAAAGGGAGCTTTTGTACAGCTTCAGTTACAACACAGTTTTGGCAACAAAATGAATCTCTGAATTGTGACTGTAATTACTACGCCAGCAGGTTGTAAGAAAAACTGTACAGGCCCCATATACAGGTCGTGTAGAATGGATAATATGTAACCGAACAGCGTTGAATCCTTGTTGGAACTCTTTTCACAGCGGAAACAATTTGTTGTTTTCAGTGTTCGTTTTCGACAATTACAATTAGAAAAGACTTGGGATAAGCAATCCCCAACTGATTTTATCACTGATTGCTATTAGTATTGCATACTATACTGCACAATCAATCCTGCTCGTAGAACATCCACATCCTGTATCGTGCAGGAGCAATCTGATATTCTTTTTTCCATGTGTTTTGCAAAAACGGCTCACCTCAGTTAAGATAAGAAGGTCAAGGTAGGTAGCCGGAGGACTTCGACGCAATACAAAGCAAAAGATTGGTACAGTTTTCAGAGCCATTTTTGTGTTCAGATAACCAGAGCTTGTTTGCATTTTTCATTTTTTACAAGACTTTGAACACCAATGGGCTCAAAACTAGTGGAAATTAATTTTGAAAGAAAAAGAAAAACTTGCAGTTTTTTTTATATAGAAAGAGGAATTTTTAAATGTTTTTTCCCTCTGTTTTAGAAAAAACAAAAAAACTGTAGAAATAATCTGACATAGACTTTTCTTTTCAGTAGTTGCTGTTGTTGGGTTTTCTTCGTCTGTTAATTTGTTAGTGTTGTTTTGTTGGTGAAGGTTTTTGTGTCGTTTTGTCTTTTCTTTTCCTTTCTTTAAGAAAAAAACTGATTGATAAGTGGTATAGTAACGGGTAAATACCGTTGCGTAAAAATTTTTTTTTTCCTTCAAAATCTCACAAAATGTTGTTGAAACTATGATTTTTTGTGTATAAATTATCAAAACTGTCTGGCAAGTCTGTGGGTCTAATTTAGGGGGGGGGGGGGGGGGGGTCTTAGTTCAACATGGTTCTTTTTTTTCTCTTTTTTTTTTAGAGAAAGGACAAATTCAAACTTGGAATTGTCAGTTTCAAACCATGTATGATTTAGTCTCACATTTATGCTCAAATGTTTAAAAAGCTGTAAAACTCTACAAAAGACCTTGGCTGGTCTGAGAAGGAAATGAATATTTTGTTGTTATTGTTGTTGTAAATATAATTGTTCCAGTACCAGAGCAAAGGTGATCAAAGAAAGCTTATCTACAACCTTTACACATTTGGTATGTGATTGGAGTAAAAAAGGTAAATGGCAGATGTTTATTAAGGAACAGGATACCTATCCGTGTAACTTTTCAAGTATTTGTTTTTTGTAATTGTCATACCAGAGAAAATCTCATTGTGTTGTTTTTTGTTTTTTTTTAAATTCAATTTCTTCATTTAGGATGTTGTGTTAGCAGATGCTAGTTTCTATGGTTGTGAAGCCAGAAACAAGTTTGGGGCAGTGTCTGGGGAAGGCACTTTGGTCGTCCGGAGAAAGACCCGCATTGAACAGAAACCTGGTGATCTAGAGAGAAATGCAGGAATGGATGCAAAATTCACTTGTTCTGCCACAACTGATCCAGAGGAAGTGGGTAACTTAAGAACCTACTGGCTAAAAGACGGGGACGAAATTGTTGCTGGTGACCAGCGGACAACCACCAACTACCAAGACAACTCCCTGACCATTAGTGGTACAATTGTACGTGACTCTGGCACCTACACGTGTGTGGCCACAAACGGGTTGGATAAGGCAATGGCATCAGCAGTTTTG
The DNA here is from genome assembly GCA_039654465.1 of Melibe viridis. Lineage (NCBI taxonomy): Eukaryota > Metazoa > Mollusca > Gastropoda > Nudibranchia > Dendronotidae > Melibe > Melibe viridis. Next base: position 7,570 of record JBCIKM010136670.1, on the reverse strand, counting down.
ACTGTCAGAGGTAAGAAAGAGGCAGTTTTGACTGTGTCCCCCTCAGTCTCCAATCCTTCTTTCAGCAGTTGACAATAAAAGTAAAATAGTATAAAGACACAGTGCAGAGACGAGTCAATAGAAAGGCATGCATGTTTAATAAGCTAAAAAATTATCTTTCGTAATGCAAATTGGAGCTTTTGATTCTCAGCATGCAATTATTAAATGCTGCCTCTCATTCCCAGTTTTGTCTTTTGTAACTTGAAGTGACTTGCCACATGTTAAATTCTCTCACCACTTTTCATTCTTAATCTAACTTCATTTTCACGGTAAGCTCAAAGAGGATAATAGTTCTATCCTCAGCTTTGTTTTTAAACAGATGCTACTGTTGTTGCATTAGCAGGGATGGAACCTAATTAGACAGTGTGATGATTTTCTCAATGATGGTCAATTTTCTCGCACAATTTTGGGACAGCTTGTATTTCTACCAACTAATTTCCAGAGTTATTTTAACTAAAATCGTTTCTATAAAAAGGGCCCCACTTCCCCTACATACTGCAACTATTCCTTTAAAAATCAAACATTGCCCTGGGCAGACCTACACTGTTTCTGCCATCTGACTGTTTATAATGAGTTCTTGATAACTGATGATTTAACCTTTCAAAGCAAGGTTGAACATTTTCGGCATTGGGTGGACCTCTGCTTTCTGTCTCTGTGGTAATTGTTTCCGCCTTTCAATTAATTGCTGCGCAATATAAGCCAAAATCTACTAAAAAAAATGGTTTTCAAATGGGGTAGAAAAAGTCCAGAGTATGTCCAGATGGCTGTTTTTTAAGAGTTATTTTGAAAAAATTTCCGGGGGAGCTTGCCCCCAAACCCCCCTAGAGGGCCTCCCACCTTTGGCGGTTAGATCTTGTGCCTTCGGCACTTGGTTCCACTCTTTATTAAGACTGTCCATTTGGGGCCATGCATAGGGTGTATGGTAAATCAAATGAAAGTTGCAAATTAATTTATCAAAGTAATTGGGAGGGGGGGGGGAGGGGGGTATCTGCCACGTATATATTAAAATGGGGCGGGAAAGTTCATGTTTTTATTTTGCTGACTGGTTCCATCCCTGCATTAGTTTTGCAGTATATCAGACATTCATGACTTCCCTCTAGAAATGTTTCTTTTTACGGTTTCAAACTTCAGGAGTGACACCTGTGCTCTCTTGCATCCTTGAATTTTTTCCAGATAAACCAGACCCACCACTAGAGGTGAGTCAGCGCGACTGCAACAAGAATGTCACCATCGAGTGGATGCCAGGCAGCTTCAACAACGCCCCCTTGCAGTATTACATCCTCCAGTACAACACTTCCTTCAACCCAGACCAGTGGACCTTTGCCATGAAGGTAACCAGAAGTTTATGTTTAGCATAGATAGATAGCTTATGTATAGCTCTTATCCCTTTTAGAATCACAGGCCCCAAGCTCCTCTATGACCCTTGTGTGTCATGGGGCCCTAAAACCTCCAATAAACAAACGAAACAAGCTCCAAGCTCCTACAATGGCCTGTTTGTGATTATGCCATTGTCAAAACACCTTGCATAGCTGCTGGTAGCAATGTCCTTCATCAAGCACAGGTGAATGGATTTGTCTAGCGATTAATTTGGAGTTTTGCCAGGATAGTGGCCTTGTAGCCTACTCTTTTTGCAGACCTGTAAATTTTCCGTCCATGAACGAAATTCCGCCCAAAATAAAATCAGATATTAATTGATTATGTTTTTGCTGCAAGTCTTGATTTCATTCATTCATTCCCGTCCCTTAACCTCCTGCTGATATCTAAGTCATTCAAGTTACCGTTATTTATAGTCTACAGTCTACACGGGAGCGTAATGACTTTGTGCTATTTTAGCCAGGGACAGCACACCTGATACCATGCATCGTAGCTGTGTCTCACCTCTCATCACTTGGCACGAAGCGGCATGGTTCAACTCTGTGCACATATAGTTATTTTGAAATGTCTTGCACATGGTCGTCATTACCTTTTGATGGCTGCAGACTTATTGACCACGCCCATCTTCTACGTCCAACTGCCCAAAAAGTATAGAAAACTGTTTGGACGGAAAAAGAAATTTAGGACGAGAAGGGTGTATTATTAATTTTTTTGCAAACTTCCATTGGTACGAAGATCAATGACCCAGATAAAGAATTGTGGGTAGCAAAAGTTAGTAAACAATACAGCGATGTTGCAAGAGAGAGTTGTATGCTATGCGCTGATGAAGAAGTGGCAGTTTATGATAATAACGCTTGAAAAGGTCGGTAAAAGTTGAGTTATGGCTGGAAGGGAAAGCCATTCACCCTCCACCATAATCACCATACTGTTGAAAAGGACATATGTGAGTCAATCAAGTCACGGTAGCTCAGTTGGTAGGCCCGCTGTTCTGGCAGTGGCCAGGCGAATTGGTGCCGTGGCAGGTCCTGGGTTCGATTCCCTCCTCCGACGTCTTCCTGTTTGTTTGTTTTTTCCTTTCTCTCTATGGCTTTGACTCACCTCGGCGCTGTGTCTGTACTATTTGGCTATTCATTTTCATCTATTACCAGTGCCTGCTCCTCTTTTCTTCATCATATTCACAAGAAAAAAATGGCTAGCTTGCTTTGATTTTTTAAGCAACTCAGCTGTATGGATAATTTTTTTATTTTGGCGTTGCTGAAAAGTCCAGTCAATTTTTTAATTGGTCATTTACAGGTCTGTCTTCAAATGTGTGTGTGTTGGGGGGGGGGGGGGGGGAAGGCTGGAAAGGGTCCCTATTTGTGTAGTAGTAATCATGCTACTCTTATTAGAGTGCCAGTCTCAGTCCTCTCACTTTCTCATTATGTTCTTGCAAATTCACGCCTATGGAAGCTCCACACACATAGCCTGGAATCATTGCACCCTCTCTTAACTTTTCTGTCTTTGTTTTTCTTGCTTTTTTAAAGCCATCTTGCCCAACTTTACTCTCTTTTCACAGCTGTTTTGTGAAGTTTTGTAAGGTTGTAAGATATCCCCTGCTCATAGAGGTTTTATCATGCTGCTAAACTGTTATTTCAAATTGCTGTCTTTTCTTATTTGAAATTGAATTTTAACATTCAGTCAGCTCATTTAGTAATTTTTTTTCCCCCATAGTATTTTAGCCTTGTTTGCATCCCCTTGTTAGAGGAAGAGAATGTATGCAGTATTTTGATGCTGTAAGCTTTTTTCTTCTTTACATTTAGTTGGCTTTTCTGCTTTAAGATGAAATCAGTGAAGTCTCCTTCCAAACAATGTCAGTTGAAGTCCCCAGGAAATGAAGCAAGAGGTTTGAAGGCTGTCTGTAGTTTGGTGTCAAGCAGTTTTAGAGATAAACAGTCATGAAACTTATATTATTTGTTTGCAATATACTGCAAACTGTTGAATAAAAATGTTTTAGACTGCGAAAGTTGAGTTATCTCTTTTCTCTTTCTTTTTGTCTTAGTTGGTTTATTTGTTCATACGGTATATTTGAATTTTAGATCAATGGTTCGTGGACAAAAGTGAGCTACGAGCTGTCTCCGTGGGTGAACTACAACTTCCGCCTGATTGCCTACAACAAGATCGGGCCCAGCAATCCCAGTGCCCACACACCTCGAGTGTGCACCACCAAACCCAACCTGCCCAGCTACCATCCCAAAGGACTCCGTACCCTGGGGCACGAGACGCAGAGGCTCTACATTGAATGGATTGTGAGTGGACAATTTTGTGAATTTTATTAGTTTTTTACGTCTGTGCAACCAATGCAACCCAAAAATACTTTCCTCTTATTTAGCATAGAAAATCCAAACAAAGCAGTATCAGATTAGATTAATTGTCAAGAATTGTAAAATTTATTGAATACCAGGGTTCCCCACAAGACTCAGAAATAGAAAATTGAACAATTGATGATCCTTGGTGAGTAATTTGGCATTGAAATCATCCAGTAGTTTTGTGAGGTTTTTGAAATGTTGGGAATTCTGAAAATGTGCTATTAAATCATAGAAAATGATAACCATACGTCCCTTGTTTTCCTCAAGAGTTTAATAGACTGTGCATTGCCGTATCGATTCTTTTGCTGCAATGCTGCTAGCTGACCAATCACTAACAGAAAAATGAAGTAGAAATTCCAAGGCGTCTATTTTCATTGTGAAGTCTTTTCTGTCAAGTTCATTATTATAAACACAAAACTCTGAGTAAATGCGGCTTCTTAAATTAAGAGTGTGAATTCTGAAGTCCATTGGTGTCACTATTCAAAACATGGATAAATCATGATTTAAAAACTGCTTGTAATCATGAGATGTTCTGAGCTTGCTTTAAGAAAAATTCAAAAGACAAGACCAACATATGTCGAAAGATGTCAGTGAGGATACTCTTAAATCGCAAAATGTTTCTTTTGTTTCTTTACCAACAGCCGATTCCTCAGATTCAACACAACGCCCCAGGCTTCTACTACCTTTTAACCTTTAAGAGGGTTGGAGATTCTGTCACCCAGCTGGAACAGCCACCCATCACCAACTGGACCACCAATTTCTATGAGTTCAAAACAGGTTTTGCATACACACGCTACAACATCACTATCAAGTCAATAAATAACGAAGGTGAAGCGATGGGGGATCCAACCAGAATTATCGGCCGCTCTTTTGAAGACAGTGAGTATATTTTATTTTATGTGCTGATCTGTTTTTTTCTAGAAAAGAAGTAAAATTAAGTTAATGAACTGCAAAGTGGGGTTTGCTTTGTGTGTAAATAAACCTTATTTTTCTTGAAGGTCAACATTGACCATTCATTATAAGACATTATGTTTTATGATGTTGAGGTCATTAATGTCTTCGATTGCTGACAGAAGCATTAAAATGTAAAAGCTACATTAACTGCCATTTTTAAAGGTTAGTCTGATACCAGGTGACAAATTCAAAACCTCCAAGGATCAATTTGCAAATAATTCAATTTTTTTATTACCTAAAGTATCTCTGTGAACATGTTCTGAAACAAAAAAACAAAACCAACCCTGAATCATTCAATTTTCTGACTTTTGCCTGAAACTTTAAGCTACATGAGGAAGATTATGTTTTGTTTTGATTTTCTTCGAAACCCTATTTCAGCCCCTACAATATCCCCCACCAACTTCGAAGTTGTAGATGAAGGGGACACTTATGCTGTGTTCAGATGGGAGTTTCCAAAGTCAGAAATTGATAAAGTCGAAAATTCCAGGATCAAAGGAGAATTCATGGGCTTCAAGGTGGGTAACTTGGCATTTTATGTGAATAGTTCAATGTCTTCTTTATTGTAACGTGCATTGAGCATTATCCAGTAATGGAAATGGGTGATATAAGTGTTATGTATTATTATTATTATTATTACATCTGGTAATTGGCATTGTGCCCTTGGGCAAGGCACTTTACCACACTTACCTCATCCTATTGGAGATGGATGTAAAGCTCGTAATTTTTTGCCCTGACTGATCACTGGTCATGAAATCGGGTAAATAGTATTAGTGATTGCGGACTGTTTGCTTAGGGATACGATTACGCCATCACTCATAAATTTGCCTTTTTTTTTGTTTGTTTTTGTTAATTGCTCGTCTCTTCTATTTAATTCAACTTCTTCTTTCCAGATTTTATACATCACTTGATCTCCGTCAGATATGAGTGTTATCTGAGTCATAAGGCCCAAGACTGTCAGTCGGGGTAGCCACTGTGTCCTTGCAGGCTATACAGGGATGGAACATGTTCTGGTTTTTCCGGAACCGCCGGGTTTTATATTCAGCCTGAAAAGTCCCAGAAAAAAATATGGAGAAAAAAATCCAGAAAAATTGGGCCAGGACGGATTTCAAATTTTCGTGATCCGGCTTTCCGTTGTTTTAGCTTTACCAGAGGTTACTTCCAGGGCAGTAGAGTAGGGTATCGTGAATGTACTTGGTCAACTAATTACCGTTCGATCCTGGCTGTGAAAGCAATTGAATTTAATGATTGCAATTATCAATAAATATGAGTACCGACCGGCTTGACCTGCGATACTGTTGAACGGATTTAATAATGGTTTGTTTACTTCGGCTCGTTGAAGTATAACTTAGACCCTGTGTTTCTCGGTTTGCTACCGCTGCCTGGAATGCCCAATTTCTTTGGAATGGCTGAAAAAAAGAAGCCTCAAATTTGTTTCGAAATGACACTTTTGAATTGAACTTTGAGCTTGTAAAATGTCGAGAGTTTTCAGATGAGCAAGATATTTACGTAACTCAGTCTCAGTTTGTTTTCATCGGCTAATCGAAGCACTGTGGAAAGATAGATGACAATGCCTTTAAGAATTAGTAGCCAAGGCTGTTAAAATCTGAAATGGAAAATTCATTTCTACAATTCTTTTTATCTCCTAAAATAGGACAATGTTTCTAACACTGACGTCTTGTCTGAATTACCTAATTAGACAATGTGATGATTTTCACAATGATGGTAATTTTATCGCACAATTTCGGGACAGCTTATACTAGTTATTTTAACAATGTTTTCTATTAAAAGAGCCACACTTCCACTTCCACTACATATTGAGTCTGTCCCTTTAAAAATCAAACATTGCCCTGGGCAGACTTTCACTATTTCTGCCATCTGACTGTTTATAATGAGTTCCTGATAGCTGATAATTTAACCTTTCAAAGCAAGGCTGAACATTTTCGGCATTAGGTGGGCCTCTGCTTTCATCTAGCTCTGAGGTAGTTGTTTCTGCTTTTCAATGAATTGTGGCAAAAGGCGCAATATAGGCTAAAATCTACAATGAAATCCTGGTTTTGAAATAGGGCAGAAGTTGTCCTGAATATGCCCAGATGGCTGTGTTTTTTTAAGAGTTTGTTTTCAAAATTTTCCAAGGGGAGCATGCTCGGTGACTGGTTCCATCCCTGGCTATAAGAAAATGCTATTTTTAGCCTGTGTGTGGTTTCACAGTGATGATATTGAATACTGATCCATACTAAGGCCATGGGTACCCGATATTATATGATACTGGCAAATATCGATTAACAGCACCCAGCTCTACCATTTTTAATTTCTTTCCTTAGATTGTATTTTGGGCAGAAGGAGATAAGATCAACACCATCAGGGATTTTGATGTTGGTCCTGAATCAGCCCACAATGCCACTGGAAATGTGTTCAGCAGCCGTGTGGATAACGTGATACCAAACACCAGGATGATGGCACACGTCTCGGTCAAAAACAATTACTACATCGGGGCGCCATCAGAAACCATTAAATTTAGAACAACCCCTGGCTGTAAGTACCTTCTCAATGTGAGGGACAGAAGAGAGATGGGACTTTTCATTGTCAATTTCAAAAGTTTCTTTTAAACAAGAATAAATTAACTTTTTAAAATTTTGCCAGTGTCTATCGAAAAGCTCATCGAATAAATGTTGTGAAAATCAAACAGAAAGCTCTCTCTCCCTCTCTTTTTCTCTCTGTTTCTGTCAGTCTCTCTCTGTCTCTCTCCTCTCTCTCTCCCCTCTCTCTCTCTCTCTCCCTCTCTCCCCCCTCTCTCTCTCTCTTTCTCTCTCTCTCTCTCTCTCTCTCTCTCTCTCTCTCTCTCTCTCTCTCTCTCTCTC
>JBCIKM010136559.1:3263-13792 GCA_039654465.1 Melibe viridis | reverse complement strand
TCTCTGGTAGGGTCAAGATTTATCTGCTCTTTTAACTAATCTATCATCTTACTTTCCTCTTGGGCGCCTCTATGACCAGAGTGTGTCGTGGTGCCCTAAAACCACCAACAAACAAACAAACAAATCAAACTCATCAGCCGTGATCGGGTTAGTTATGCACAGTGCAGTTCTACCTTGATTGTTAGGGAGCACACAATGTCCAGAAAAGAGTAAATTACCGAAAAGGACTCGCCCACCCTACCGTCTTTCTCTTCTGCACCAAGTAACCTGTCTCGCCTGTTATTTTCATTGACAACCTGGTAATTATTATCAGTCATCACCCACGACACCCCTCCTCTTCCCCACTGCCTCTCCTCATGGTATTGTTGTTATGCTTTTGACACAGAACGGGTTGCCTACCTCTCTGAGCGGGTGGTTGATGGGAGTCCCTGGTGGGCTCTTCTACTTCCGTTTCTTTTCTTTTACACTGAAGCTGTCGTCTTTTCTGTGATGTCGCTCCAAGGTAATCACTGATTTCATGCCTTTTGGTACATGACTGCAGGGTCACAAGTTAAACGTACCGAGTACTTTTGTACACAAACGGGGCTTAAAGATCTTGGGTCTTTCTGTACCATAATGCTGTTATATGTGATGGCCATTGCTTATTTTTATAAGGAGGGATATTTTTTGTCATTGTAAATCATCTCTCTTCTGTCTGTGGTTTGATCTGTTCCCTCTTTTTAGTAATTCTTTCATCTTACTTTCCTCTGGGCTACTCTATGACCCGTGTGTGTCATGGGGCCCTAAAACCTCCAATAAACAAACAAACAGTTTCTCTTTTAACTTCCCCTCTCTGAGTCTCACTTATCCATGTCTTTTTTAAATCCCCCTTTCTGATTTTCACTGAGCTCTGCCTCTCGTGTCTGCTACTGAAAGTAAAGATAAGGGGAACAGCTCCCCAAATTACTGCAAACATACCTGCCTAAACATCCCCAAAAAGTTCCCAGGCTGAAAATATTTATATATATAATATAAAGCTAAACCAAAATTTACTGTTATTGGGAATCTCTGGAAATAATTTTCCTTTTTTATTTATTTTTCCTTCCGTAAAAACTTCATAATATCACAACATTTTGGCATTACTTACTTGTTTATTTAATTTGCAGATTTTGGTGTCGCTGTCCGTTCAGCCTGAAATTTAAAACAACAATTTTTGGCGTGTTAAGTCTGTGGTGGACACCCGGGCTGTCTCGGACTTCTTTGGGACAACCATAAGAAGGACAAAATTGCCTGGTTTCATTTTAACAATTTTGCCCCGAATTTCACTTACACTACACTTACTATATGACCAGTACCACTGGGTAGCCAAGCAGAGATGTATGATGAGTTTTGTCTACAGGGAATAAAATTTAGAACATAGACAAGATTCCTTCTCTGAGTTTGAATAGTCTCTCACCCCCCACCCCCATCCGATTTCCAGGCATATTTAAAACTTTCATAAAGGACATACACATGAGAACACCCCGTGTAAAATGCCGCAAGCTGATTTGATTTGGGTGCGCTTTGTGGCAGTTTTCTGCTCATCTTTTCAAGGCTTTGATCATTTACAAACAGACTGTAAGTAGTCCTTGACAACTCCACAATCCATCTGTAAATAATTGAGGCCTCAGAAACAGAGGAGAGACGTTCCCACTCTGCTGGTGGCATATGATGATAGAGGACAAGTTCATAAAACCATCAAACTTCTGTCACCTTCTCACACGGAGCTGTTGCAAGTTTTAGGAATCCATCAATACAGTTTCTTGTTTATTGGAGGTTTTAGGGTCCCAGGACACACAAAGGGTCATGGAGGAGCCCAGAGGAAGATAGATGAAAGAATTACATAGTTCAAAGGGGGAACAGATCAAACCACAAACAGCAGAGAGATGATTTACACTAAAAAAATATATATTATCTCTCCAAAACACATATCGACACCACCGAGAGATGATTTACAATGACAAAAAAATGTCATCCCTCCTTACAAAAATAAGCAATGGCCATCACATATAACAGCAATAATGGTACAGGAAGACCCAAGATCTTTAAACCCCCTTTGTGTACAAAAGTACTCAGTACGTTTAACTTGTGACCCTGTATTCATGTACCAAAAGGCATGAAATGAGGGATGAGCATTGAGTTGCAAACAAGACAACAAAAACAGTGTATGTGTGTTTGTGAAAGAGAGCACTTTTAGAGTGTAAGAAAAAGATTATACAAAAACACACACAAAACATTCTACTGGCAACTTTGGCTCTTTACAAAGCTTGTACAACTCATTGGTGTTGTTATGGTGCCACAACCATACACACAGAGGGTGAAAGAGGAACTAAAGGGGAAAGTAAGCTGATAGAAAAAGAAATGGTCAAAAGAGAAAACCGGCAGAAGAGAGATAATTTAATAAAAACTGAAAAACAAATATCATGTCTCATAAAAGATATCGTCGCCTGAAAGTTTTTTTGACGCCTGATGATAGATTTTATTTACAAACAACAGACTGTGGGTTGGAGTCCTTGAGGAAGCCAATCAAAAGTTGTAAGTAAAATACATCTACATGGCTGTCAAAAGTAAGCACCGATATAGCATCTGTGTCACCCTCTCCAGACTTACAAGGACAAAAAAAATGTAATCTCTCTAGACTAAAATGAACAGTGGTCACCACCCATAATAGCTTACGGTCCAGGAAGACCCGGGATCTTTAAATGCTCTTTATATACAGAAGCATAAGGTATATCTGATTGTGTTTATTGGAGGTTTTAGGGCCCCACGACACACAAGGGTCATAGAGGAGCCCAGAGGAAAGTAAGATGAAAGAAATAGTTAGAAGCGGGAACAGATCAAACCAAAAACATCAGAGAGAGGATCTACACTAAAATATAAATATCTCTCAAAACACATATGAACACCACCGAGAGATGATTTACAATGACAAAAAATATCCCTCCTTACAAAAATAGGCAATGGCCATTACATAAAACAGCATTATGGTACAGGAAGACCCAAGATCTTTGTTTGTTTGTTTATTGGAGGTTTTAGGGCCCCATGACACACCACGGTCATAGAGGAGGCCAGAGGAAGAAAGTAAGATGAAAGAATAAGTTCAAAGGGGGAACAGATCAAACCACTAACAGCAGAGAGATGATTTAATCTAAAAAATATATATCATCTCTCAAAACACATATTGACACCACCGAGAGATGATTTACAATACAATGACAAAAAATATCATCCCTCCTTACAAAAATAAGCAATGGCCATCACATATAACAGCATTATAGTACAGGAAGACCCAAGATCTTTAAACTCCCTTTGTGTACAAAAGTACTCAGTACGTTTAACTTGTGACCCCGCAGTCATATACCAAATGGCATGAAATAAGGGATGAGCATTGAGTTGCAGACAAGACAACAAAAATAGGACATCACAGAGAAGGAGAAACAGTAAGACTATAGCTTCAGTGTAAAAGAGAAGAAAAGAAACAGAAGTAGAAGAGGCCTGCATATAAGTACCAAACAGCAGGACATGGGGGGGGGGGGGGTGTGACCACCGAAACACACGGGCAGCTATTGAGACAGGACGCAGCAGAGAAGTGAAACAGTAAGAGGGTAGCTTCAGTATGTGAGACAAGAAACAGAAGTGGAAGAGTCTATGAGGAATTCTTACCAACCACACCTACCTGTGCTGCAAACTGTTCTGCTTGGGTTAAACAAACAACAAAAATTGGTTTGTTGTTGATATTTGGGTATCACGACGGACGAGGATCATAGAGGTGCCCACGAGGAGAGAAAGATGGATATATTACTTAAAAGAGCAGATAGGCTTTGACCCTGCCAGAGACATTTTAACACAGGCATTTCACAGGGAGATGATTTACAAGAGAAAAAAAAAAAATTTCCCACAAATAAGAGCCAGCAAACACACGCAAACACACGCAAACACACACCCACATCTGGCCGGGTGAAGAAAACAGAGCACACCACTAAGCAGCAGAGCATATGTCAGGGTTCCCACTCAAAAGCCGTCTCAAAATTCAAAACCTCCAAATTTTTTTCAAGGCCTGCATTTTGAGAGGAAAAATACAAACATTACACCTACAGAATAAATTTACTTGATGCATAAAGTCAATATCATCTTTTGATTTGGCAAAGTGATTTAGTTATTTTCAATTGCTGTTGATCACACCATCATATTCAGCATTTAGATGTACATGATCTCAAAATGAAGTTGTAATCAGAAGAGTCAAAGAGGCCGAGAAACAAGCAGAAGTACCAGTAATACTGAATGGTTTTGAAAAAAAAAAACAACCCAAAAAACTACTTATATAAGGAATTCTTACAATCTTTAGACATCATATCGTCACCCAGCCCCATAGGACAAAGTTCTCTTACAAATAAGGAGGGTTATGTGTCCTCTTCACTGTCTTTAAAATAAATAATGGTTCTTTGTTTCAGTGTTCTTTAAATAAACACTTCCATTCTTTTGTCAGTTGTATGAGGAAACTAAAACCAACCAAACAAACAAAAAACTACCAAAAGAAAAACACACACACACTCTCTCACTCACACAAAAAACCCATTGCCGTAGCATTGTTAGGCAATTCTGAGAGAAGATGTACTGAACAACTACTACTACTATTAATAATAAGTACTCTTTCATACTGACGTTTCTGCGCATGTCATATTGTGATGAGTCGATCATGGTCTTAAATGTAAGGATGGAAAGAAATATAAACAAAAAAAATTGAACTTCAACATCCGCGTTGAGTATTTACAACGCACTCTAATTCGCATCTGTCTGACTGACAGTAAACAAGACCAACTGGTACTTCCGGTATCAAAACGAAAAGAGCAAAATTTTAAACAAAAGAGAGCCAATCATAACATTCAGTACATAAGAGTTCATGTACAGTATCAAATAACATACTGGTGTTGCTATGTATCTCTGTTTATAACTAACTAGTCTAGCTGCTATTCTCTGTCGCAAAAAGTAAAGGCAAAATGATTCATCTTTTTTATCATTTCATCATTTTCAATGTGAGTTCTCTGCACTGCTGATCGATTTTCCAGACCAAGATCGCTAAATTCAAGACCATTTTGATTTTCAAGACTGTTTTTTCCACTATTGGGAGCAAATTTGCGAAATTCCAGACTTTTCCCCGACCGAGTGGGAACCCTGGTATGTGTGTGCCTGAGTGTGAAAGAAAGCACTGAAGAAAGTACTAGAAAAAGTGAGATGATAGTCCTAGCTTAAAGACAAGAAACAGGGACACTCCCAACCACAGTTCCCTGGTAGATAGACCAAGAAACAAAACAAAACGACAACAAAAGAAAAACCCCTTATCGATCAAGGGTAAATAATAAAAATAGGTTCACATAAATTATCCTCCATATGTAACTATGGCTTGGGAAATTGGACTTCAGTGAAACAACATTGTATACACAGCTTCGCCCTTCACTGACAAAGGGATTTAAACAGAAACAATAATAACTTAACTACTTCCACTCCCAAATGCTTTCCTGTTAAACATACAAAGAACCCCGCCTCAGTGAGGAGCCATGTGAAAAATGTTTTTTTTTTTTTTTAACTTTCTTTTTGGTCATTTGACATAAAACTCACGAATCTACAGGGTGGCTTTTTAAAAAAAATTATTCTGACCCAACTTATAATAAGAATATCTTAACTAGAAAATCAAGAAAGATAGAAAGCTCTGGTTTTCTGCCACGGCTCAGGGACTGATTGGCATTTTGTGTCATACCAGTCTGACGGGTGCACACCCTCTGGTCAATTTCGTATGTGACGACTTTTTCGAACATTTGTAAAACAACTGTTGCTGCTCCTTGAAATTCCGCAGTTTTACAAAAATCGGGGGCGGTTGAAAAAAAAAAGAACCCCCCCCCCCCCCCCTAAATCCAACTTATCTATCAAGAATACCTCTTTACTAGACAATACCAAATTCATTGCTGTACAAAAAGACAAATGCATATTAATTTTTCAAAGGATATTTATAAATATGGACACATAATTCAAGGCCTTATCATACATACCTACACCGTTGCTCTCTCACACACCATCAAATCTACACACAAGCCCTGTCAAATATACACACACAAGCATACAAAATACACACATACACACAAACAAACATGACTTTGAGGGGGGGGGGGGAGGGGGAGGGGGCTCGCAGAATGTTCAAACAACAACAGTAATGGGCAGATGTTAATCGAACTATATAACTCACTTCCAATGTTCTTTGCTCTTCCTTCATTTTCTGCATTCAAATCAATTCACATCCCTTTTTCATATGAATACTTCTTTTCACAACTTTTCATCCCTTTTTCATGTACATATTTCTTTACACAACTTTTTAATCCCTTTTCCATATGAATATTTCTTATCACAACTTTTTGCCTTTTTTTTTTTTCCCAGTTACATTCTCAACCGCGTAACATTACATTGCCACCTCAACATTCTACTTCCCCGACCTAGTTCCACATCCAAAGCCCAAAGTCCCGATATCAAATCACCGTGTCACTGTGATAATCACTGGCGTTGATGGATGTAAATGCCAAAGTGTCACGGACCACAAATGACAAAAATGCCGCCGCCATCCAATCAGATCAGCAGGCTTTTTGATCAAGTCATCAAGACGCGGAGCACGTGAACACGCCCCTGGAATTCAATACATGCAGCAGCTGCACCTCCTGTCTATGCGTCGTTGTCGTGCACAAACAGCATCTCAGACTTGCCGAGGCCAAAGTCCTGGAAGGTCGGGGGTTCACCCTGGCCGTCTTGGGGCTCGCAGGGCAGGGTGCGTCGTGGGTAGTTGGTGACTATCTGGAAATCGTCCGGACAGTCCTTGTGGCAGAACACAAAGTAGTACAAGAACTGGGGAGGGCCGAGAGACACGGTACAGAACAACAAGACAAGGTTAGTGCAGCAGGAAATACTCCTACTATTAAATTAATACTACTGACCGCAGGAAAAAAAATAATTCCAGCTATGGTATTTTTACTGACTTCATCTTTAGTCATCAATTGTGCGGGATTGAAAAAATTTCCTTTCTTTAAGTAAGCTAACCCAAGTGCTGATGAGTGAATGGTGATCACTTTGACGAGTGTATGGCATCCATCCAAAAATAAGTATAAGTGTTTGTAGTTTATGAAAATTTAAATAAATTCATCTTTTTCCATTTGAAAATGGATTTAATTTTTCTCTCATTACTTTCTCACTGCTACGAGATAAGAGACAAAATTGGTGAGCTCATTCTTTATAGAAAGGGAAACTTTGTGGAGGAGGGAGAAAAAACCTAACATTTTTTCTTTCCCTGCAAATAAATACAATTTTAAAACTCTATGCACATTTTTCAACAAATACATGTTACAGGGGTGGAACCAAGCATGGGAAAAAAATGGCAGAATTTTTTTTTAACTACTGGATTGCAAACTTAAAAAAACAAACAAACCCTGATTTGAGCAGGTTGTTACATGGGCTTACGTTCACAGGGTGGAAAAAATGTGGCAAATGTTGATCGAACATCAGAAAAACTGGCAAGACTGATCATTCAACCACAAAACCCACAATTTAAATCTTTCAGAAAGAGCTAATTCCGTTTTTAAAAGATAACTCAATTTGCGCTCTCACTGGAACACAGCCCGCTCCTCCTTTCTTTCACAAAAACTGGCATATGATCGCTAACTTTCATCCACTTAACGCTACAATAGCGTAATTCTCCGACTATAAGCCACGACTTTTTTCTCTGGTCGCCTACCCTGCAGCTAAGAGTACAGAGCGTCTTACGCTTGGATTTTTTTGTTGGCCTGTCACCCCAAGTGTTAAAAGTTCATTTTGTCGACAACATTTGAAGAGCTCATATTTAGTCTAAAGCCTAAATTTAAGGATAATGTCAATAAACTCAGAAAACTGGACTGATTTTGCCTGCTCAAGAACGTGCGATTGGTTGCTAACGGTCTATGAGTTTTCAAATTCGAGAGTCAAATCGTTCCAAAACAGCTTCCGTAGACTGGTCTGGTATGTAATATGAAACACCATACGGTTACCGTAATTAGTGATTTTGGGAAAGAAGAAACACGGTACAATAGTCATAAGTATACAGTTGGGTCAATTGAATTATATCAATGAACAGCAACTTAATCTAGTTGAAACTCTTTTCACACCGAAAACAATAAATCGTTCTCGCTGTCGGTTTCCGACCATAACAAAAAGAAAATAGAAAAAAAAAACAGCTGATCGATGCGTCATCTTACGAGCATTTAATTTCATTCCAAAAAAGAAAACATCATCATATTACATGCTCTGCTAGAATCCTGATTCTTTACCATAACAGATCAGTTGAGTATTCTCGCCTCCATTTTGTTTGTTTACAACGAACGGTGTCTCGCATCTATGCAGCTTATGTTAGGAAAAAACTAATTTTTTCTTCAGGGGGTGCGGCTTATGGTCAGGAGCGGCTTATAGTCCGAGAATTACTGTACTTTAGCAATTCAACACTTTTATACCATGTAGGTGACAAACATAATTTTGAATCACCCTGTATCACCTTCATGGATTGGGATCGGAGGAAACGCCGTTCTATCCTACTTCCTGCCGGGGTCTTCAGCAAGATGCGTATTGAGTCGGGGTTGGCGGGCTCCGGCTCTGAGGGAATTGTGTGGATCAGCTCTTCCTTTCTCCGCTCCCTCTCCTGGCAGAATAGAAAAGGAAGGAAAATGATGATAAAGGATTCCACATGTCTTTTCAAAACTATAAAACTAGTGCAAGGAAACAAAAAATAATAAACAAAATTCATTTCATTCATCCCACAGGAAAAACTTGTCATCTTCCAACGTAATTGTTCTTTTTTTTTATCGAGAAAATGTTCGATAATTATTCAACTACATACCATCCAAATATTAAGCTTTAAAAACAACGATTAATTAATTTATTTTGAAGTTATTTCAACCTTTTCATTGAATCGTCTGTGAAAGCTAGTAACCGCAGGTACCCTGTAAGCTTGCAATGCTTCATAAATAATTTGCCATGTTTCGTTTGTGATTCTGTATTCTATGTTCGATAAAGTCTCCAATATCAATTTCATATAATTTAAACATCTGTTATTCTTGAGAAAATCAATATTTCGTCTTTTCTCAGCCACTAAAGTTTGGAGAGCATTGGATACCAAGATTGCTTTCATTCAAAATGGCGTCCTCCGTAGACGAATGCATCGCGGGTCTTTTGAACAAAGATTTGGGTTTCATTGAAAGAAATGAACTACTTGATGTCTGTGCCGACTATGATGAATCAGATGATACAGGTTGGTGTTTGTTTATTCATTGACTTAGTTTTGCAATAGTAATATGGATGGGACAGGGCTCTTGATTGTAAAATCAGCTGATTAATGTAAACAAAAGAAGTCATGACGACACACCAGACCTCCAGAGCCACCCTCCAAAAATTCGAAAAGGAAGCAAAGCAACAAAGAAAAGACAGGAGATCAACAGGAAACTGTGTGTAACCCTTTTGTTTTAAACTGGTAGTAGTGTGAAAAATTGGGTTGTAATCCAATTTTACCACGCAAATTATATTCAAAATCTTTATCGTCCATTTTCTCCAAAGCAGAACCCCTTGAGATTCATTCTTCAAAAAATCATAAAAAATCAACCGTTCAAGATATTTACAAAATTAAAAAGCATTGTAACCTGCAGAGTTTGCAGTTTAAAAAACAAGCAAAAACAGGGGAAGTGTATTTTGCTTCAATTCCTCCCTTTTTCCAGACTGCCACACATATTATATCAAATCTATCGTCAGTGGTTTATGATGTGTTTGTTATTTGGATGATTCTGTGGAAATTCGGGCAGCTTTATGTCGTCGACGTCCCAGTAAGCTGTTGTTTGGTAACGTTGACTACTTTTCAGGAGAAGCAAACAAAAAATATATTTCGACTGACACAATAACAAACTAAATATTTTAAATGTCAAGTAAAGGAAAACAAAAGCAGATATTCCTACAGCACAAAGCTAGTCAGATCCACATTGACGAGTAATTGCGGTATAGCAAAAAAAATTTTTGTAAAAATTAACATACTACAGTTTTCCTGGACAGCGATGATGTGATACGGTTTTGTACTAGAATTTACATGAACACCTCAAAGCAAATAACTGATTTTCGTGTTTTTTTAAAAATTTTTGTTTAGCTCAATAACTTGCACAGCCAGCATCATGTTAAAACTCAGCTTTGAATTACCATATACAACCATTATGACCCGATATCCTACAACCATTACCTTGATCTGACTTTTCCAACCTAGATCTCAAAATCCGACTTTCCGACTTCACAGGACACCCTGCACCTTTCCATCTCAATCTCACCCCCTACCACCAACTTTTTAACCCATCAAACAATCGTAACAATAAGGTACTAGAAGCTATTCAATCATGTCCATCAAACAATCGTAACAATAAGGTACTAGAAGCTATTCAATCATGTCCATCAAACAATCGTAACAATAAGGTACT
>JBCIKM010136448.1:0-13804 GCA_039654465.1 Melibe viridis | reverse complement strand
GTTAAAATAGAATTCTATTAGATAATTAACCTGACTATATTAAGTAGGCTGTGTAAACCTGTGTGACAGGTTACATAGGTCAAGAAAGTTAAGTAGTTTTGATCAGTCTTAGGGGTTGCCAACCAATACTGAGCACTAAGACTGACCACTGGAAGTACACAATCACTCTAGAACTGTTTTACAATTGTTAAAAAATATGTTTCTTATTTATTTGAGAAGCTGTATTATTGAAAGGCATTTTTTTTCTGTCCTTCATACTTAATATTCAAGCCTTAAATAGACTTTTGGAAAAATGTCCAAACTTTTATTCATGAAAATGTTATTGGCATCTATTTGCAGACAATTGAAAAGCTTAAAAGGCTTGTAAAATCCTTGGATAGTGAGAGAGACTACTACAAGGAGCAAATTTCCCAACTTAAAGGTGAGTATTTCTTGTTAGCCCTGACTTTTATACCTGCCTCTTAGAGAACCTAATTTGGACACTGATTCAAAGGTTCTTGCCACACCAGTATAGGGTGTATATCCATCCAGTTCTGATTGGACTGTTGGGAAGAGAAAATTGTAGGAAGATAGAGCTTATTGAGAGCATTAATGTGCAGAAAATGTTCAGTGTATCCGTAGTCTTTCATGAAAAGAATTACAGTATTTTACAAGATTTTCTCTTTGCCTTGCCTTGCAGTGCACAAAGTTTTCTTTTGATCCATACAAGATGTGTTATGGAATTTCCAACTATACAACCTCATATCATTACCTTTCCTTGATCATGATTTCTAATTGCGTCAGCTTTGTTTTCACCCTTTTTGGAGACAAAGTTGTGGCCTATCCAAAGCAGTTTTAACAAATGGGTCAATTAGTGAATTTAACAGAGGTTTTTCAAATGGTTGTATCATTCTCAAGAGAATTTACTCACTTTCCTTTGGTATCACCATCACATCACTAAATGGTTGTGGAAAGAAGAAAGTAAAGTTGAACCTGACGCTATTGATACTTTTTAACTGCTTTGACTTACTAATGTATGTCATGCTTGTGCTTAAAGTTAAAGTCTAATGTTCAGATTCTAAAATGAGAGTATGGCTTTGTCACAGGAGAAGTTGATCTTTTGACGAGTACGATGCGAAACCAGTCATCCCTTCTTACATCAGAACTCAAGATGTCCAATGTGAAACGGGAGGTGCTAAAAGAAGTTGAGAAAGTCAAGTCCATGGTTCAAAGTTTTGAAAATAATTCCTCAAGACGTACCCCTGTTCTTTCCCCAAGATTTGATCCAGAGTTTTGGAACATGTAAGTCATTTATATTTCTAAAGACTATTTCAGTTACCTTCTGCAGTGAAATTATAAAAAGACTGGTTTTCTAGATTATCTTTGAATGCTACCATTCTTGTTTTATTTTTTCTTCTTAATTACAGAAATGGACATGTTCTTTTATTTACTCCCTTTCTATTTATTAAGTTATAGAGAGAAAAAAAGGATTTGACAGTAGGCCTAATTATTTGTTACAGTTTACATGCCCATTGTACTCAAATGTTTTTTTTTTCTGGTGTAATTAGCTACACTGTTGAAAAGAATTTAAGTTCAATTGTGAATATAAATTTTTACATGTCTGAATTAATTGTCATTATCATTCAATAATTATTAATAGCTTTTTTCCTCATTTTTTTTTAATTTTTTTTTTATTCCTTTATTTTAGAAAAGAGAACTTGTCTACAAGTTTGGAACAAGTACGGTTGGAATTAAGTCAAATGAAAGGGAGAATAGGTATGAATGAGAACTTTTCATCAACACTCTTTCTTTTTTTTTTTTTTCTTTTTTTTTGGGGGGGGGGGGGGGTGGTTATTAGCGGTAGAGCCCCTGCAATTATGCCATATAAATAAACAGTAAAAACTCCACCCAAGCTTTGTTTGGCATTATTTAGGAAAGCACAAAAGCTTATGCATTTTCCATTTATTCTCAAAAATATCAATTTAGAAGTAAGGGGTTTGCAAATTTCCTCTAAGAAATTCTTTTTCTTTCTCAGTGATGCTTGCCTGTGTTGAGCGTGCATCCTTCGAAATAAAGTTGATTAATTTTGCGCGTCAGAGAATACGTCTATGGAGTATGCTTCAACATAAGTTTAAATCGTTTGTCCTGCAGCTAAAGTGTTCAAAGTATTCAAGTTCAAGTAATCATTATACTTTTTTCAATTAGCAAGGTGTAAACAAAAACATTTGTAATTTTAGATCTACTTTTAAACCAGTGTACATTCCCCAAAATATTATTAATAACACAAAAAGGAACAAAAATATCTGTAACCAGCTTTTCTTTCTCTGAAAGGAAGAGTTTTCTTCTACAAGAATATGTCGTGTTACAAGGATTCTGTTTTAGGATATTACTTAACTCCAGGCTGAAATTGCCCCTTGTATATTAAAACTTGAATTATATCTCTATTATATTTTTATATTTTTATGTTTTTTATGGGCTTTGAGGCTTTGGCGGAAGGAGCTATAGAAATTGAATTATTATTGTTATTAGTATTATCATTTGTATTATTATTATTATTATTACACTTTGGAAGAGAGTGTTCTGCTTGATTCACAAGCTTATGCTTTTGTCAGTTTTGCCAACTCCTAAAGGGTCTTTTCTATTATTTATCAGATCGAATGGAAAGTCAACTGGCAGTTGATACTATGAAAAGGGTACATCATGAAACTACAACTAGTCCGGTATGCAAACATTTCAATGTTTTAATTTTCGTTTTTTCAAAAGGAAGTTTTGTGAATATATCTATGAGTGAAAGTAGTTGATTTTAAATTTTTTGTCTTAATTTCAAGCTGTCTTGTATGTTTTGCTTGCTGATAAAAAAGAATATTCATTAGATTGATATGTTTCAAAAATTTTATAAAATGCAAAGTGAAATACAAGATACATAAACCATGTCAAAGTGAAGAAAGTGATTATAGAGGCCCATCATGTTTCTGATTGCTCTGGAATTATTTCTACCTGTCTTTCTTTTCTCCCTCAACCACACATGTTTTCTTCAAGTTTCTATTTTGGTTCTCTCTAGAGTGTATATGATCCAAGTGAGACTTTCCGAACCAGACAGCTGTACACACCAACAAGCAAACATGTATCTAGTGTGACACAGACAGATTTACAACAAATGAGGTAACTTGCCCATTATTACCATTTTAGTTGTCTTAGAATTTGTGTAGAGTAATGGTTCGGTCATGTCTGCCTAAGAACATGCCGTTAGGGAGGTTAAAAAAATGGGATCTATGATAGCTTGAGTGGGTAGAGATGATGAAACACAGGTGTTGTATACTGGGAAGACTCTGCCTGTACTATTCTCAAAGGTGCTGAGATCTCAAGCAACTAATTCTGTGTTTTTTCCATGTGTTTCATAGTGTTACTTAATATATATCGTCATATTCCAGTAATATAGTTCTTCATCGGGATCAATCATTTTCATTTTTACTTCTTCACTTATACTTGGATTGTCCCTGCTAGACTGATAAAAGCTTTCAATTTCTTTTTAAAGAGAAATACCTTTAAAAAAAATGTTCAATTTTTGGCTCAAATTGAATGAATTTGTGTTTATTACATATTTTTTGTGGATTGGTGTCTTTCATGTTATTAGGTTTTATTTCATACCTATCTTAAAATACTGTATAATTTTCATATCATTATTCAATTTTGTCGTTCCCAGTGCTGCCATTTCTTCCATAAATAGCAAACTTGACAATATTGAGCGAAAGAGTCAACTGGATAAGACTTGTATTGAAGAAGGGAATAGAAGGCCGTACAAACCAAGTGAGTGAATAGAATGTGCAGTATTGTTAGGGTAGCCCTGCAAAGAGATCTGTAAAACTAACTAAAATCTAATATTGAAAGGTATTTTTTTTTTATGAACCCTTTCCAGATGACTTATTTCTAACCCAATTCCAAGTGATGGGATGGTATTCACCCGTATGCCTTATGTAATGGAAACCACCCTGTCACTCAGAGTAGGGTTAGAAATAAGTCTCTCTGGAAAGGGTTAAAAGCTACTGTGGTTTACTGATGACTTCCTTCTTTGAAGGAATCAAACATTTCTGAGGCTGACTTAATCTGTCTGTGTTGCCACTGATCAATTCACCTTATTTTTTTCCCCCAGTGATTGAAAGTTGTTAAAACCAAAGTCATTTTTCACTGACTAAAGAAAAAGGTTTATACTATTGTTATCATTGTTTTTACCATCATTTCATTGCTATTGATTTGAATTTAGGCATTTTCATTTCTTCCTGTAAGTAGGATCTTTCATATTTCATGTTGATATTTACTGTTGTCTTTTTTGGTTTTTGTCTGGTACATTTGAGCACACTTGTGGATGTATTGTGCTGAATAAACTAATTATTATCATTATTATTATTATCAATTCTTTGTAATATCCAGTTGTGAGGAGCAGCTCATATCTGGCCAGCCGTTACACCAGGCCAACGTTTCTCTATTTGGAGGATGAAGTGAAGAGTTTGTCAGACCCGTCAGAGCTGTCAAGCGATATAAGTGACAACAATGACAGTGATGATGATGTGGATCTTTTAGGAGTAAACTTCGACTCAACCCATAAATATACCTCATCCTCTGTTTTAAAAGAGAGCAATAAAAAAACTGGTAAGATAAAACCTTTTTTTTATTTTTACACTTTTATTATGTAAACAAGACTGGTCCAACTAACTCCTCCAGTGTGATTTAATACTGAGGCATCACATTACACTTTATTGTAAATGAGGCACACCTTAATGAGAGCTACATATGCCTGGTGCAGTAAAGAAGTTAATTGCCTGTAAACTTTTGTCCTCTTTGGAAAAATCAGGGGGTTAGCAAAAACATTGCCAGAGCATCAACTTTGTCAGCTCCCATCACAAATGATAATTCTGACAGGTAACAGGAGAATTCATTTGAGTGTATATTTTTCAATATGAATTTTTGTGTGTGTGTGTGTCCAACCCACTACTATTGCCACAATTATTGCATTTCTGTGGACTTAATGCAATAAGCCTATATTCGATGTGAGGTACAATTCTTGACTAGGCTCCTTTGAAATTTCTGTGATTCAAATTATTTTTTTTTTTTAAGTGTAATGACAACATTAAAAGTATATCAGCAGTTGTTTTCTTGATTGGAAACTCTTTTTAAAAGATTGATCTTTTTCGTAATATTTTGAGTTTTGAATTAACATATAGGGCTACTTACTGTGATATAATTGATAGACAACAGCCGTTGTTTTGCTTTCATCCTCACAACATTCTTTTCTTTTTTCATCAATTAGGCAAAGTGGAATTCGACTTGAGTGATTTGGACCTCTTTGATGATGATGATGATGCAGAAAGTGGGGCTGATTTTGACATGGATAATTTAGATTTGGACAATGTTGATGATGTGGACAGTGTGATATGAATAAAATGACTTGGTTCGAAGCCCACTGGAAACCAGTTACTTTTCATATCAAAATTGAGCATTTTGGGGAGACATTGAATGGTAGGAAAAGGCGGTGTACAATTCCAATCTCACAAGTTTTGGTCTTTGTTGAAACATGATTTGATGAGTAGATGACTTTTTTTCTTTTGATGATTTTGCTCTAAACTTGTCACTAGGTTTGGATGTAAAAGGATTGTAAAAACAAACCCTTTCTGCCATTAGAGAAAATGTCAGCCTTTTTCCTCACTTGTATTGACTTTATTTTATCTTTGAGGTATCTCATCACGAGATTAATCACAGTCACAGCCTTTTTGAAAAAAAAATTATTTTTTTTTCATGAACCTCTCAAATCAACAGTCTCTGAGAAAAAAATTAGACTGTCCAAAAAATAGTTTGAATAACTGTTTAAAATGTTGCCAACTTGTTGACTGGTGTTTTGGTTCTTTTCACCGTCTGTGCCTTCATGCCAGAGTTTGTCTACATTGAGATGATTTTACACCAGAAGGAGAGCATGCATAATTGAATCTAAAAATAGACCCTTTGAATTGCTCCATCGTTAGTAATGCTATCACTTTTTTTAACAGAGCGAGTAAAATTTATATTGGAATTTCTACTATCAGAATTTTTCCCTATCTATTTATTTATATATTTAAAAAGGTACACACCCATCATTTAAGAGGACTCTGCAGTCATATTGTTTTATATTTAAAAACGTCTCTTTGTCACACTAATCACAAATGAGGGCACATCTAGATGGTCTAGTGGCTGGAGAAGTGCCGATCCAAACTGTCACTTTACCCATTTTTTACACATAGCCTTTAACACATGCACTGGAAATCTATCAGTCAAATTCTGAAATACTCCTCACAAAAGAAATGTTCTAGTGAAACGTTTGTCTTCTTTGTTGTCATGAAGTTTGTAAATATTCAGAAACGCTGTTCACACCCCTGAACAGTGCTTGCCCACAGCAGTACAATGAAACTGTTGCCTGGCAATGATGCTTGTTTTCTTTCCTTCATGTAGACAACCCAACAAAAGAAATTTTGAATAATTGATAAATTATCTAAAGCCAGTCAATCCATCTTGCCAGGTATTTTGTCAGCTATTCCTAGTGTGGATTGGTTGCCACAACTTTTAGTGAGTATTTCTGCATATGATTCAATAATTATTTAACCTGACTATGCTGCATGATAATATCAAGTGACAACAAAGGTTGCAATCAGTCTGAAAAATTAATCAAGCATTGTAAATTACAATCTTATCCATTTTGATCTACTAAAAGAAAGCTCATGAGGCATTTGAGTTTTTATCATCCATCTTAAATAGGACATGGTGCTCAATCCTACCATATAGGATGAGGAAGTGATTACAAACATTGGAAAAAAGCTGGTGGGAAATGTCTTCTTTGATCTTTGAGTTATAAGTTATGAGACAAGGATCTCGCCTTCTCATCATTGACTTGCCGTAGACAATCAGTCTTGTGGTCAATTTGTATTTACAAGGCAACCTAGCAACCATTGACCTTTTTTGTTTTCACCACAGCATGATTTGCAAGGTCTGCATTATTAAGTTTTAATATTTGATTGTTTCAACAACTTGATGAAGGTGCAAAATTCTGGAATAAAATGTGCCCAGTTCAACAAAAATGCAGATATTTCTTCTTCTCTTCGTAACTACTTAGTTGTCTTAGTTTGTTTTTATAAACACAAGCTATTATCCAGATCAAATGCAGTTAGTAATTTAAGGCTTTAAATCTATTTAACAATCCATTGCTGTGAGACTATTGCTGTTAGCCATATTTCTGTGTCATGTATTGTATACTTCCTATTTCAGATCTTATTAATGATTTTTATTTTTGTGACGGTTTTTCTCTTAAGTTTAAATAAGAAAAAAGCAGAAATCGTGGATTGTGTTTTTCCTCGTTATTTTGTATCACCCTTTTTTTTTTATTGGCTGTGTGTTTATTGTGCTGTATGAGATGGATGAGAGAAAAGAGTTTTTCAAGCTCTGGGTAACAATGATACTCCTTCTCATCAGAAATATTCCATACAACATAGTGAATCCAAATGAAATCTTTCTGACTAGATCTTAGATTTTCTTTTAACAAGCTATAAAATCACTTTACTTCAGATTTATCTTCCAAACCTTTTTTAAAAATAAGGGATTTTCTAAAAACCTGTGGTGTAATGGAAATAAGACTTAAGCAACAAAAACATTAAACATTCATTTGTTTTCATACTATTTTGGGAAAACAAATTTTTTTATCACCCTCAGCATTCTTTATTTTGAAATCGGAATGGTGTTTGTTTGCACGGTGGACTGATCATCTGCCTGTCATCCATTTCTTGTGATCCAGAGGTTTTCCCAGCTCCTTGGAGCTGCTGAGTCCCGACACTGCTAAGGTGGTATGAAGGGATAAGGATAACACAAAAACAAAAAAAAACATGGTGTTTGTTCTTTTTTATACCTGTAGTTAGAACTTATACTAAAGATAAAATATTTTTCTAATATCTGAATTGGCATTTAAACATTTCTAAAATTTAACTGAAATGAAATCTTTGCCTTTTTAAGCAAATTTTAAGCTTTATTTTATCAATAAGGTGCTGCAGTGACTTTATTGTGAATATTGATCACAAGTTTTATTTGATTAAGCCATTTTGTTATTGCAATTATCCACTGCTATCTTGTTTTCATTGTGACAGGATACATCAAATAGTCAAAGCATCGTGTGATAAAAGCCATCTAATCTGACAAGTTAGAAATGTCATTTCATCTTGAAGCAGTGTAATACCACGAAATATTGTACTCTTACTTATGATCATATTCTAATTTTCAACAGTAAATTGTAATAAACTTACTTCATATTTTATTTTTTAAAGTGCTTTAATTATGACAAATATACTCGAATTTTTTGTTTGTTGTCCGTATACTTTTCATTGTTTCAAAATGGTAAATAAACTCAATGTCAGCAATAAAACTTTTTTGTTTGGGGTTTGTTTTGTTTTTGTTTTTTTGTCTGTATGTTAGTTTTGTTGTTTTGGGTTTTTTTTTGGTCTATTTGTTAGTTTTGTTGTTTTTCTTTTCTTTTCTTGTTTTGTTTTTTTTCTTTTGATAAGGAGCACTCTTACACAATTGTGTCTCAGTGGCAGAAAGGATGGTCAGCAGCTACTCTCTGTTCCTATAATAGGAAGGACTGGAGCACATAGTCCTTCCTACAGGAGGTACACAATTAAATCTGTGGTAGGTACATGTGCACTTTGTGCAAGAACTCTTTTCAGTTTGAACTAAAAAAGAGAAGGCCACTTAGTGTGGAAGATGCCCAGTCTTCTGCAGTAAAGGATGAAACAGTTGACATTATGACTTATCTATCCCAGATAGCGTTTGTAGTGTAAAAGTCCTTTTAGAACTGGCCACCATTTCTTATTTTCAAGATGGCTTCAGACTGTTATTATGCCTTTTAAATATTAGTGGGAGCTGTTCCCTCTCCTTCCACTTTCAGTTACTTTTTCATCCAGAAAACATTGTCAGGCCATCCATGTGAGGCCTGTAGATCAATGGTTCTGTCCACATCTACCCCCCAAGTGGGTGCCATGTTGTAGGAAGTCAAAAAAGACTTGATCCTGTCAGATACTTGGTCATTGTGCTGGTAAGTCACCCACTCCATCAGCAAAACCTGAAATAGTGATTGAAATTTGTTGTTGATTCTCAATGTGTTTGACAGTCACTAAATTATTATGCTCCCTGCAGTTTTTACTACTCTTTATTCACTCAACATACTCTAAATATTTATATTTTATAATTATTGTCATTTAAAGTGCAGCTAACTATTCAAAGGCAGACAAAGTTGTACAAATGTTTGTTACACAAAGCTGTATAGTAAATAATAAACTACAGGGATAAAGGAGGGGTGTCACTGGAACCAAATTGATGAAAAAAAAAGTCTATCACCTTCACATTTGCCTGGGTGAAGAAAACATCAGCACACATGAAAACATCTTTTTCTGTTCCTTCCAAATCCATCTTGAGGAACACTTCCTTCCCCTGGACAAAGGGTGCCAGATCATTCAGGCAGATCGAATTCACTCGTTGGCTGTAACAGGATGAGCAAGAATGTGATGCATTTGAATAAAATTCTTTACTTTTTGCTAAACTTCTTTAAAACCTCATCAACTGAGCATAGCTCAAAGTTTCAAAAACTTCACCCTTTATGAAATTATAATTATTTATTATTTCCAAGCAATGGTCACACTTTAAGTTACTTGATCAAAGAGATAACTGTCATGTGAGAACAAAATGAGTATGATCTTCATGGTCAAGGTGTGCTTTGCAATTGTTCCACTGAGTTAAACTTCCATTCCTTGAGATTGATTGAACCATTATGCAAGAATATTCTGGTCCAATGCAGACAGGATCTCCCAAACAGATCAAAATGTTGTGTTAACTTTGACAACAAGAGTTCTGAGATTGAAACTACTTATAATCCTTTACCAAAGAAGAAACAAACTACCAGTGGCTTATAAAATAGTTTTTAGTTTTTGTCATTCACAGGATAGGCCAAATTAAAAAAACAAAACAAAAAAAAGTTACTCCATTGTGATTGCACAATTCTTTTTTAAATATAGCGAAGTTCTTAAAAAAAAAATCCATAAAGATGTTACAAATACATGGTATTTTTTATCAGACATTAATTGTCTCCTACATTATAGTTTCCTGAAGATGGTTTCACAATTAATGACGCAATCAATCCTCTGTACACCACTTCTCTGAGTACACCTGATATAGACTACCCACCTTAAAATCTGTGATAGCATAAGTATATGAAGTTTTATGAATGTAATTGTTGAGCTTTTTTTTTCATGTATCAAGTGAAAAACTCTCAACCCAAAACAAAGTGTCTTTCCTTTTCATCTTATCTCTCCCTCTATCTTTCCAAGACTTCCTAAACACATTCCAGATACTTTTTCAACTTCTGCTCTAAGGGATATTTCCTTACCTATGTGGAACTCGATCTTTTTGAAAAGCTGGAATTTCTCTCACAACGGATCCCCCTATATTGGATGGATTGATGACTATTCTCATCTGACCTTGCTTACTAAAAACAGCATTATGGAGAAGGCTCACAGAACACAGTAAGTCGTTTTTGACAAGAGATTGATGAAGCAAGTGATGATTCAGCAACAATGCATCCACAGCTATTACCTCTCGGCCTGAAAAAGTTTGATGAAAATAGAAGCTTTGAAGAGCACATTCTTGCATAATAAGCAAACATCATAAAGTGTGAGAGGTTAAAAATATAACATGAACATACACAAAATAAATCACAAAAATCACTTCAAGAGTAAATGTGAGGATTGCAGCAATGAAAGTTCTTTATCCCAAAAAGGCTCTTTGACAGCACTACACCACCTCACTTATTGAACAGACATCAACTAAATAACATGGTCTCTTACTTTGTTTCCTCTCAATCAAATACAACACATTTAAGTTATCAAATGTTCTTTTCTCCAGTGGAAATTTGAATTACATACCAAATCTTTATTTGTTTCTAATAAAATTTAAGATGAAACATACCATACAATACCATACAGGTGACAAAAATATAGAGGCACACTCACCTTACCAGGGTGATTTTTAAGTTTTCAGATAAAGAAATGAATTGTACTAATAGTCTAGAGGATTAAACAATGATATAATGTTTTGTATTGGATTAGGAAACTGTCCCAGTTGTTCACACACAAAAAAAAAGAAAAAAGTCAAGCAGTTAATATGCAATCGATCCATTCCGAACAATTGCATTATTGAATATAATAAAATGGGAAATTGTACCTAAACAAATGGCATAAATAAAAGTCAATTCAGGTTTAAACAAATAGAAACTACAACAACTGAACATAAAGAGGAGTAGGATGTATGGGCTCAAGTGCAAATTGCAAGATTGTAGTAATTGTCTGACTTCCGGGCACTTACCTAACGCTGCTGCAGGAAGTGTAAATATTCCCAAATTACTTCCCAGGTCCACCAGCATCATGTCTGGGAACATTTGAAAAGCTTTCAGCATTTCAGCTATATTTTCTTTCTCCCAAGTTCCGTAGTTCTGGAAGAGGCAATTTTTCATAATTAATAATGTTATTTCATTCTACAAATATTTCATTTTCATGAGTCGAGAACTGTTTGGCTGTAAAGAGAAGCACTCATCATAGCAAAAAAAACACAAAAACCCCACATATTACAAAAAGTTTTAAAATCAAAATATAAGCCTCCAATGAAATTTAAAAAAAAACCCCAACAAACAAGCCTCTTCAAAAATTTGAAAAAACCTTACTTAGGAGTTTTGCAATACAACAATGAGGAAATTCTGTCAAGTCATGAAAACCCAAAACTAATTGCCATTTCAACTTTAGTGTTGGTAAGCAAAGGAAAAGTATGTATAATTATTCAGTTCATGAGCCCGTGATAAATAATGCTTCTAGAAATATTTCAATGTTTTCAAAAACTGCATTAAAAGATTAAAGATTAGGAAGAATCTGTCTGTACAAAGAGAAACTCAAAATATGTTACTGTCTTTTTATATCTTTCATTTCTTTTGAATTTCGTTGATGTTGATAGCATTACTTGCCTTCAAATGCTTTGACACTTGGAGATCTTTTTGGGGGTCATGAACACAAATTGTCAAGTACCTATTGGCCAAAACATTATAGTCAACGCATTCAATCTTGTGGAAAGACTTGTCATCAACAAGAAAAATATTGTCCTCATTGCTTTTAGTTCCTCTGTCCTTCTCTAACTCTAAATCAATAGAAGATATCACATTGATATTCTTGCCAAATTGAGCAACAGCTTTTTCTGTTATTTTGGACGAACACGTTTCTGCTTTCTTCTCCCTTATGAAAAGAGGTTTCTTGTATAAAAGCCAAGGGAGAAAACAAACAAGGATAACAATAGACAACAATATTATCTGGGTTGTTCCCCTTCCTGGAAGTCTCCACAGCGATTTAGGGTGGCTGCACTGTTTGCGAGATTTCCAAACGAGCAGTGCAAATGCCATTGAGCACTCCTGAACACTCTTGGATCCGTATCAACCATCACAAAACTTGGATTCTCTCTGGAGAAGAATACCAAAACATTGAACCAACAATTACTATTCTGTTATATGTTTGTTTTCTTTTGTTTATTGCGTTTTTAAAAAATTCAGTGTCTTTGCATGTTTGTTTTTTCGACACAAAGAAGGCTTAAATTATTGCTTATCTGTCAAGTGAGTGCGCGCGCGTTTTGTTCATATTTGTGTCTGCGTGTGTCTGTGTATGCATGTGTCTGTGCGTACGTGTGTATGTGTATGTGTGTGTGTGTGTGTGTGCGTGTGTGTGCGTGTGCTTGTGTGCTTGTGTGTATGTATTTGTGTCTGCGTGTGTGTCTCTGTATGTGTGTGTGCTTGTGTTTGTGTGTGTGTGTGTGCTTGTGTGTATGTATTTGTGTCTGCGTGTGTGTTTCTGTATGTGTGTGTGCTTGTGTTTGTGTGTGTGTGTGTGCTTGTGTGTGTGCAGTTGTGTGCGTGTACTAGTGCTAGATTTATAATAGTTGATAATCCCGGTACAGTGAGGAATCTCAGTGACAATGAAATGATATCTATTCCAGATAGTTTGAGCGGCGTTTCCCTGCATCCCAGTCGCGTAGGCCGAGTGTTGTCTCTCCTCCTCCTCCTCCTCCTCCTCCTCCTCCTCCTCCTCCCCTCCTCCTTCTTCTCCTCCTCCTCCTCCTCTTCCCTCTCCCCCTCACACATCAAGAACAGAGTAGGTTCTAATAGACCACTATTCACTATGATTTTGACGTCTATGTCGAGGTAGAATTGCGGATGGGTAATTTGTTAAGGCCCGCTGTCCTAGCAGTGGCCAGGCGAGTCATACGAGGTAGGTTGGTATCTGCGACATGGCTGGTGACCACCACACATTCCTTGCAGCGGTCATAAAAAGCCATAATGGTATCCACCGACCATTGATTTTACCTGAGGGACACACCAAAATGACACAAGGCCTTCTCGCTTTTACTGGGGATTGAGGAAGCGGTGGAATTACCCGTTCCTAGGAAACGTGGGTCTCTACCATTAATTCATACTTACATCACAAAAATGTCTGTGTTTTCCGATTGTTTCAAATGTTTACATCCCCCCCCCCCCCCCTATAATTGTGAAATGTAAACTTTGGATGGATGTGAATGATTGTATTTCGCAAGATAGCCGTACAATTATTATACGCGCGCACACGCGCACACAAACACGCGCACACAAACACGCATGCACAAGCGCAAACACACACACACACACACACACACACACACACACACACACACACACACACACACACACACACACACACAC
>JBCIKM010136337.1:0-13804 GCA_039654465.1 Melibe viridis | reverse complement strand
AACTCATGTTTAGTTTAGAATTTTAGAAATTCCCTCTAGATCTGTCAACACTGTGTGTATCACCAAATTTCATTGTGTGTATGTTACATAATGTAGAACTTGTTGTGTGCAGGAGTTTCTGTGTACTGTGTGAGTACATGAGAGTGTATCTGTGTATGTTAGTGTGTGCCGGGGGTGTTTGAACAAATATTTAATGTATGTCTTATGTAGGGTGATCCTCCATTAGGGGGCCTCTACATACCGCTGAAGAAGAATAAGAAGAAAAAAGAAAACAGCGATAGGAAAGGAGCTGCTAAACAGCGAAGCCGACAGTTATAAGAATTGATTGTAAAATGAAAAAAGGGGGATCTACTTACAGTTGTTGATGTAGCTGGATGAATTGAACACAACAAAGGGCCAAGCCTTTACACTTTTCACTTAATTCCACACATGAATCTTCACTGAACATGTTAGAGGTGTTTGTGATGCAAAAGACCCAGGTACTTACGATGGGAAAGCTAGAAGAGAGGGGGTAAGAATATTTGGAACCTCCAGGACTTACACTTAAATTGAAATAATTCAAACATTTAGCAATGCTTGGTCATCCCCCTCCCATAAAATGCGTAATCGTGTAGCAGGGTTTTCCTAAAAATAGATATGTATTTAAAATATTCCTCTATTTTTCAACTAGCCAACTGTTCGAAAAACGACAGGTCTCTAAATAAGAGTTCGAAAAGAAAGTCTAAACCTCAAAACTGAAACTGCTTTGAGTTCTAATTAACAAAATGTTCCAAGGCACAAAACCCTTTGCCTGATTTGAATAACATAAACCTCAGCAGTCTTGATAGAAGAGCTTACTTATCTATCCTTTTCTAGATGTGTATTTTTGTCAAGAATATAAGAATAGCTACTTTGATGCCTAGAAGAAAAATTGAATCTCTTACAAATAAGTAAAATACCCACTTTCTATTTGCTGGGTGTGAAACAATTTGTTTCTTTAGAAAATGAAGCTTAAGCTATAGAAAATCAGTTGAACCTTTTTTAGAAGATTGAAAAAGCATAGCTATTCAACGCATTCCGGTACTTTTCAAAGGTAGCCAACTGTTCGAAAAACGACAGGTCTCTAAATCAGAGTTAGAAAAGAAAGTCTAAACCTCAAGATTGCTCGTTATTCTAATCAACAAACTGTTCCAAGGCACAAAAACAACAAAACAACCTTTGCCTAATAAGAAGAAACCTTAGAAATCTTGATAGTTAAGTTTACTATTTTTTTCTGCCAATCTAGACACCTATTTATGAATAAGAATACACCTACTTTCTATTCTATGTGCACGAAGCACTTCATGTATCGATGTCGAGAGAGAAAAAATTAAAACGTACAAAATAAGTAGAAACCTTTTTTAGAAGATTGCGAATGCATATGTATATTTAAACATTCCTGTATTTTTGTAGCCAACTGTGAGGACGACAGGTCTCAACATTAGAATTAGAGTGAGAAAAGCACGTCTAAATCTCAAGACTGCTCGATTCTAATCAACTAAATGTTCCAAAATCCTTTCTGTAAGCAGAATAAAGCTTAGAAATCTTGATAGTAGAGCTAACTTCTAACCTTTTCTGCAAATCTAAACCTGTATTTAAGAATAAGAATTTTTTTTTTTTCTCCTTTCTATTCAATGTACTTGAAGCGTTTCCTAGACCTCTTAACATAACAAGGAAAAGAACCCAGTCGGAGATCTTACGAAAAAATATGTGACTCATTTCTGGTTTTAAATGCTACATCTGAAAAATAACAAATAGAACAACTTCTGTGCCATTTTCTAATGAGAGTCTGACACAAAAATTTGACGGTAGGAAACAAAACAGGAAAACGAAAGTAGGCTACCTGCATGTTGTCAAATGTTCAGTCGAAGAAATGAATCAAACCGAGAACCCAATCTTTTGAATAGACCTTATGATGAACTGCAGACTCTTAATTGTAAAAACAATCACGCCTAAAATGAAGCGACATTGTTAATCTAACCCCAGGGACAAATTGAAAAGAAAAACAAGAAGTAGACTAGATGTTAGTTTTAGGGGGAGACCAAGACCAAACTAGCTCTACTATATGAAAGATCTAGAATTCGAAGAATAAAGATTTAACAAGAAACACACGTTTGTTTAATTAGACAGAGAAAGGGTAGGGAGATTTGGTTTTTTTTAGTGGTTTAAAGAGAAAGTCAAGATGATAAAAATACATGTCAGGTCTTAGTCTAGACTATCTCAACTGTTAGATCTCAATCTTAACACTGAAGGGATCTCAAAGATATCGAATTAACAATTCAGAGGGCAGTTTCAACGAATTCAGATTAAAGTTCTATAAATGGCAAGACAATTCTGAAAATAAAATCCACCAGGAAAAAGAACAATTATAATCCAAACATGAAAAAATACTCTGAAGAAAACGGAGAGATTCAAAATCGCCATCTTTAAATACACAGGCAAAAGCAAAAGTCAGCCCACAACTTGAGGGCTCAGTTTCCGAGAAATCTGACCTGTACTGGGCTCACCCCGGTACTTATCCTTTTGAGGTAATACTAAAAATGTACATAAACAAGAAAAGTAATGTATCATGTTGACATGTTGAGGTCCGTTCTTTTGAATTTTGATGATGTCGGGTTTGTTTTTAAGAATTATGATTAAAAGTGAGTATTTTGATGTTAAAATGAGCAACTTGTGCAGTTATGATGAAAAAATTACCCCGCCTGGTGCTTCTTCAGAACAATGACATCAGTTTTCAATACCTCCCGTCAAAAGCTGAAATAAAAGTGACAAGCGTGTTACCTTGTCATGAACATATGAGGGGGTAAAACCTTGTAAAATCAAAACCTTGTGAAATCAAATCAGCAATGGCGACCCACCGGTAGGGAGTCACTGGTCTTGAATCTAGGTCTTGGTAGTAGCACAGGGTCTACATCTACATGCTCTACTGGATTCCCAAAAGGCTGTCCTTATTACGGCACCCTTTTCAGAAAGTTCATCACTACAGGATAAGTTATAAGTTACAGTGGAATCTCCCAATAAAGACATGGCTTAGGACCAGGGGTGCATGTCGTTATTGGGAGATTGTCGTTGTTCATAGATTTCCAATATTGCGGAAAAGTGAAAATATCAGTTTGAAGCTTTTGAAAGACTTTATTCTGGTTGGTCAGTTGGTTACAGTGCTTTTTTTAACCAAAGTTAGAGGGAAAAGGGTGATACGAATAACCACTACCCTCCCAAAAATCCTTCTGCTAAATCAGAAAAGTTCTGATGATGATCATCGTTGCACTTGTCCAATCTTTTTTTAGTATGTGTCTTGTGGTGGTTTGTTTTCAACTTTCTTTGGCAGGCTATTCTATCATGTTGTTCTCACTACTCTAACTGTGTAATAAGGTTGGTGTTTGGTTTCGTCATGAGTGTTAGCAAGGGTTATGATTGTCCCCTACCTAGGTCTCTATTTCTGACTTGTGTGCAAGGACTGGATTTTTTAGATATTACTAGGGCGAAAGAAAGGAAAGGGAGGGCATATACCATTCCCCCCCTCAAACTCTGCATAGATGCCTTAATCATGCAAACACACACAAGAATCAAAGAGTGCTAATACACCACTTTTATATGAAATACACATAATATAAATATAAACACTTGTGAAAAATGCCAAATAGACTGATTATTGCTTTTATGATTCTTGTCTTCTATTATTTGCAGCAAACGAGAGAGTGTGAGTAAAAGAGAGAAGGGGATTGTGATTGAGTAGGTTGGCCCTATAACTGACTGATAGGCAACCATGAAAGCATTTCCAAATGCTCGCGTTGTTAAGATCTTTTCAGTCACTTATCCTGCCAGGTCTGGTTACGGTAAATCTGAAAAAAAAAGCTTTTATGGTGATTTGAATTTGAAATCATTTTGAATTTACAAGTTGTTTCTGTTTCAACTTTCAGTTTTGGGACAAGTCTAATTCATGATTGATAAAAGCATATTTAGTTGCATTTTTCAGATTGATTTTATTAGAATGTTTGTCGTGGACGTTCTTGGTTTATCAGTTTTAAAGTATGTGTCAAATGAGGGTCTTTAATACCACCTAAAATAGAAACTTCTGAATAAAGTCACAACACGCAATAACATTAATAATAATAATAATCATAATAACAATAATGATTATAATGATCATTATAATAATAATAATTAATAATGATAATAAGCACATTTCTATAATGCCAACATCTTACAATAAGTGAGCTTTGGGTGCTTAACAATTTTAGAGATATTAAAACATGTATCTCAATAAATCAATACTTTTTTTGGGATAAAAAGGTAACTCAAAAATTCATACAAAAATGTCAAAACGGTGAGAGTTTATTCAATGATACAAATCTTCGTGTTCAAAACTGTTGGTGTGTGGGAGGGGGAGGGGTATAAGTCAAGTTGTAATGAAGTCTTTAAAAAAATTGATTGCTGGTGGGGGGCATCAAATAAAATTTTAATTTGTTGGTATAGTATAAAGATTATTCAATTTGGTTGAGGGGCAGGCAGGATCAAGCAAAACAGTTCTTATTGTAAAAATAGAAATATTGGAATTTTAAGGGATAACAATGGGGGTAGAAAAAATTGTAATGATATAACATTGTGGTGATAGAACTCTTGTATAAAAAGGACCAAGCAAATCACAGCGGCAGCAGTTTGCCTCAACAGGTAGTTTTTTAAACTTTCTGCCTACCATTTTTTATTAAAATACCCGGAAAAGAGGTCTACATGACTCTCATGGGGAAACACAAACAGTCTACTTTTTAAAAAATAAATGAAAGTTTATTTTATCAATGATAGGTAAAAATATTTCTTCTTTTTTTTTATTTTTATTTAGAGGGAGAAAATTATGTTCTTGTTTTATTTGTGTTTAGATGCTATTCTATTGATAAAATTTGGCATGTTTGAGATTTAAAGCAATAGTGAAGTCTTTTTTTTTATATTTTTTTTTTTTGAGCTCCTCTAGTTTTGCCTGATTTTTATCTATTAAGAAGCTTTACAGATGGCAGACTGTTTTTACAGTCAAGCCAATCCTCTTTATCTAGTTTGAATTGCTCAGTTTTTGTGAGAAGTTAAGATTTCCTCTATTTTTGTTAAAAATCAACATGGTGCGTCCAACATAAAGGGTGGAAACCTTCAAGGGGAGGGTTATATTTATTATAATTATTAGTAGTAGTGGTATTATTATTATTATTATTATTATTTTTATTAGTAGTAGTATTATTATTATTATTATTATTATTATTATTTTTATTAGTAGTATTATTATTATTATTATTATTATTATTATTATTATTATTATTATGCTCTACACATTTTGAAAATGTAAAGATAAAAGAAATTACCATGGCTCTAGACTGTGACTACTTTTTATTATTAATATTAGTAGTAGTATTATTATTGTTATTATTATTGTTATTATTATTATTATTATTATTATTATTTTTATTATCATAAGTATTATTATTATTTTTTGTATTATTATCATTATTATTATTATTATTATTATTAGTAGTAGTAGTAGTAGCAGCAGCAGCAGCAGCAGCAGCAGTAGTAGTAGTAGTAGTGGTAGTGGTGGTGGTGGTGGTGGTGGTGGTGGAAAGACAGGGAAGAATTTAAAGGTTAACACAAAACCCTTAAAGATTCCAATCGAAAAAGGAAAAAGACATACACGGAGTAGGATGTAGTGCTTTAAGCATTTGGCTAGAGCATAAGAATAACCAACACGCAAGATTGAATGCACACCTCTTGAAGACAAGAATAGATTTACACACATTGGGTGTGTATGATTGTCTCTTCTTATTTAAGCATGGTTTTAGCCCTCTCCCTAGACCGTGCTTATATTCCGTGAGTAGTAGTAGTGGTAGTGGTAGTAGTAGTAGTAGTAGTAGTAGCTTGGTTGAATGGCAATTGAAAAAGAAAGAAAGGGAAATCGGGCGTTTCGGGTCGTTTGGTGCAACAGCTGATCAATGATGTCAAAAATGCGAGCATACTGTTAAATGGGATTTGATTGGACAGGCATTAAACAAAACACAAGTGATTGGTTGTCGTTTTACCAGCGAGGTTAAATGTGTGCATCACAGTCACAGACGAGTAGACAGCAGGCGGCTGGATTGAAGTACTACAATTCTCAAATTTAGATGCTCTGTTTTTTTTATTCATATAATTTTTTAATGATTTGCTTTATCATGCGTGCTTAAATACGTACCTCGCATGCTTAAATTAGTACTTATTATATAGTAAAAATTTGGTAACCGGCGTTAGCCGTGCTTAATTGTGTACCGTGCTTAAATTCGGCATGCTTATATCCCGTGAGTACTGTAGTAGTAGTGTGGATATGAATTGAGCTGCATGTCAAAAACAATGAATAATAATACTGGTCTTGAAGGTTTCAACAATTATCTGGTTTTGACCCTAAGCAGAGCAACCCCCTGCCTACAGCCCTTACCCGGGAGGACAACAACCACCACAGGGCTACCAGTATGGCCAGTATCAGGGTCAGCCTCAGCCTTACGGCCAGCCAGGTCAACCACAGCCTTTCGGCCAGTCAGGTCAACCACAGCCTTACGGCCAGCCAGGTCAGCCACCCATGTACCCCCCACCTCAAGGTCAGCCAATGGCCCCTCAGTATATGCACCAACAGCAGTACTCCAATGTTGTGGTAAGTATCCAGAAAAAGGCAAAGAAAAAAAAAACATGACCTTTCCATGTGTGAAACACAAAAGTGCCCTAGCGTATGAAGGGAATAGATCATTCATTGAGCTACCCCCGATTCCAATTGAAATCACCCATGTTTTCCTTTGTAAATGACGATATCTCCAGCTAGGTTTTGAACCCTCTCCCTTCGTCGTGCGAGTCAAACATCTTACCAGCTGAGCTATCAGGTAGAGAGTGAATTTAATTATCACATCATCAGACAGTCTCGCTATCTTAACCAGTATCAAAATTTTAAATACTAAGATTCAGTTTAATCCATTTCTATATCAACTTCAAAATCACTAAGTATTTGAGACAAGCATCTTCTTCCACTTCCAAAGCTGTCTTCTCATACACCTCTTGCATTGTGAAGTTTAATTTTTATATTCAATTTTCAAAACACATTATTTTTTTTTCTAATGATTATAATTCAATTCATGTGTAAGTTGGGTGTCACCTTTCAAGTCAAGTTTTTCAAAGCAGAATCCCATGTTTTGCTTGGCTCCGTGTCATCCAGCCCAAAGCATCTAGCTACTTTATTTTTTGCCATGTGATCTTAGATCTTCTACACCTTCCTTCAGGGGCTTACATCATTGCTTTTACACTATCATTTCCTTTCTTTTTCTCAGTATATTATGTCCTACATGTTTCTATCTCTTCTTTATACTTTCTTGCTGATTGCCTCATTCCTACTTTTTCCAAAAAGTCTAAAAAACAGACCCTAGAAATGACAATGATGAGGAATAAGACATTTCAAAAAGGTAATTTAACTCATACATTTTTACTGATTTCTTTTCTCTGCCCACGCATCAACAATAGGTACAGCAGCCCATGACAGGGACGGCAATTGTGGCCCAGCCACCGGATTACATGACCTCTGCCATCCTTGTGACCTTGTGCTGCTTCTGGCCTACCGGGGTCATTGCCATCATCAAAGCCAATGAGGTGAGCGGCTGTGCTGGTCCTCTTTTGCTCTGGGGTTGAATATTTTTGGCTTTGCTTTCAGTACCACTGGTAGCGGGATGAAGAGCTGAAAAAAACACAACTGTTTTTCACTATGGATTTAAAGGGCTTGAGATGCACTTTCATCTTGTCTCCCTGATCTCTGCCACTTGTTTTTTGACTAGCTCTCTGACAGAGCTCATTATTGCTGATTGAAACATGAGAGTGGTGAATGCTTAATAAACGAGTTCATCTGATTTGATTAGCGTGCGAGAACCTTCTTTTTATTATTTTTTTTTTTAATCAAAGAGTCATTAGAGTTTTGAATATTGAGTGAACAGAGTTGTACTGAGTAGAACAGAGTGAAAGAGCTTTCTTGTATTTTCTCTATACTAGCTGTGGTCTTGTTCTACAAACAGTGGGCTCTTTGTGGTGTATGAAGTCCTATTGCCCTCTTCTAAAATCGGATGCCAGGGAAACCAACCGGAAGTTTAATGGGGACATAACTGTTTAGATTTGCTGTTTGTCTAAATGACTTTTGAAAACTGAAATTAAACATCAATTTTAAGCTTTTCATATTCGTCTTAGGTCCTCCTTTGGGATTTAAAAACCAGGATTTGTATTCTTCCTCCAGATTGTTTTGGGATCTAGTTTCAGATCCTTTTATGTTTCATGAAAACAGGTCACATGACGTTACAATCATTCTAATAGATTCAACTATCAGATAGACCGATGAATGCTGAATGAACAGAGTAGTACTGTGCAGAATGGTGGCAAGGGCTTTCTTGATTTTTATTATAATATGTCAGAGTGAAGAATATTAATATTCAGAGAGTTAAATAGAACGTTGGATGTTGAGTGCACTGAGCTTTATTGGCTAGGTTTTGATGTGAATATCTGTCCCTTTCAGGCAAGGAATGCTATGATGCGAGGGGATATGGTCATGGCAAACAGCTCAGCTCGCTCTGCCAAAACCATGATCAATATCAGCGTGCTGGCCGGGGTCTGCAGCATCATCTTTGTCACCATCATCATCGGGATCTACTGGGGTATCGTGATGAAAAATCTCAATGATAATGACTACGACTATTAAAATAGCTCTCACAACTGGTCAATGCCAGACATCTTCAGTCGAAATCACTCCCCCCTTCTGTAGTGAGACAGCTGTCAAATAATATTATTATGACTCTTGACCAACTTAAATATGATCTAGATTTTTTTCTTTACTGATATTTGAAATTTCAGCGAAGTTCTTATTCTGATAACTAAATTCTTAATTTCCTGCATTTTTTTCTATCATGATCTTGAAGGGCTGAGTTTGTTTTCCTGTAGGTTCTGTCGTCTTGACTTCTGGTATTTCAGGGGACTAAAATATTTTTTAATGGGGTTTGTTTCTTTTTGTTATAGTAAATTAAGACTTTCACTTCAAGGTTTGTATGAGCATTTTCAAATAGAGCCATGAAGACTTCTTGAGTCTTTTTATTATAATGCCATGTGATATCTCCAAAATGTGTCGTCTCAAAAACCAGAAGGGTCTATCTTATAAAGAAAGTAGGTTTGTGTTTTATTATCCTCATTCATTTCACAAGAGATTGAAAACAAACAAAAATTCCTGGCATAGATCTAACTCAAGCATTGCATTTCCATCTGACTCAATGAAATGGTTCTGTTCATGAATCAATGAGCCAATTCATCCAAATCATAGTTTTCACAAATTCCGAGAAATTAGGGGAAAATCATTTCATGAATTTTACATTTCAGACCAACAGCCGTGCAACTATGTTTATTTGAACTGACAGCAATTGCATCTGTAATCTATGTAATTGTATCTGTAATCTATGTATTTGTATCTGTAATCTATGTAATTGTATCTGTAATCTATGTAATTGTATCTGTAATCTATGTAATGTTAATTGTATGTGCTTTTTATGATAGAATCAGTCAGCATGAAATGAAGACTGAGAGGGCTGGTTGAGTTTGACTATTTGTTGAAGTTAAAGGCTGCCCTATTCAACCTTCTCTTATGTAAACATGGTTGGGAGATTTTGAAAACTCTGATTCACCTTTTTGTGTTTGTTTACTTTGTCTCTTCCTAATGCGGTGGAAGACTTAATCCTTTTCCTGATACCTACCAAGTTGAAGACACATTTACGTCCTATTTGTTTAAAGTTCATAGTGATTCAATTCGGATGTATTGTATTGTAATTGTTATGCTACCAGTCCAGTCAAAAAGTTCCAGGAAGAAGAGTGAAGTGTGACTGTACAAAGCTAAAGCAAAATCCAATTAAGGCAAGTGTGTGAGTAATCCAAGTTTTTTTTGTTTTTTTTTTCCGCATTAGAGAAGCGGAGAGTGAAAACTTTCAAATGTTTACTTTTGTCATTTGGATAGATATGGCCTCTTCTTGGTGAATGTTTACAGGCAATTTTTTTGTTTTTCTTTCTAT
This sequence comes from Melibe viridis, assembly GCA_039654465.1. Classification (NCBI taxonomy): domain Eukaryota; kingdom Metazoa; phylum Mollusca; class Gastropoda; order Nudibranchia; family Dendronotidae; genus Melibe; species Melibe viridis. Next base: position 3,701 of record JBCIKM010136337.1, on the reverse strand, counting down.
TTTGGAGCTTTAAGCCACATTCATACATGTCATCATGGAAAAGAGACCCAAAGTTACTGGGAAAAAACCAAAACATGCTAGTGTAATCAATTAAAAGTTGCCTTTGCTGAAGCTAACTCCTGCTATCGGGAAAATTAAATCTAACTACAGCAATAAGCTTCATAGTCAGAGGGCCTTCTAGGATAAAGGGCTTAGTCACAATGTGCAAAAAACTCTGTGTGTAAACCATTCATTATGGACAAAAAAAAAACCCTAATATTTGTGTAAAACACTCACAGTGTGCAAAATTCATGAAGTGGATCTCAAAAGAGAATTGTGACGCCTGAACTTGAGTAATCATGACCAGTTCATTTAAATTATGATTGAAGGTGAAACAAAAATTAATTCGAAATCTTCGTTTGACCATTTTCATACTTCAACCTTCAACTCATGGAACTTTTTGACTGCAGTGATATGTACATTGCTTTCATGACAGTATTTTGTTTATTGGTTGGATTGTTTTACGTACTGCATAAGTACTTGTAATATAAATAATGAACTGTTTCTTGCCCAGTTATTTTCTTTTTGAATTCACTGTTTGATTTTTGTCTTTCAAGTGCAGTCTCTCAAATAGGGGGGGGGGGGGGGGGTGACAAAAGGGTTTGTCTTTTTTTCCAACCTACCATTTTAACCCTGAAGTGTTCAACTTAACTCTTTATCGCGGAATTTTTTTCCGGTTTTCCTGGAATTTTTTTTTGGCTGCTCAGCAAAGTGAAGAGTACCTCCAAGATAATTGTTTCTACGGCTTGTGTATGCCTATGAAGTCTATTATGTTGTATACCATTTAAAAGGGAATAAAATCGTCTAAAAGATGAATTAGATATACTTCAAATGAAATGTATGGGTCAAAAATTATTTAGTTGAGAAGTAGATAGAAAAGGGAAAAAAACAAAAAAAATTATTCTCAAGAATACTACTCAATATTCACTGTACGTATCGAGTTGAGTATCAGAAAACATTTTACAGCCATTCGATTGAAGTAAGAAACACTCAAACTTGCATTGAGTGTTTATTGTCAGTATTTTCTCAAACAAATCAAATTTTCAATCCGTCTTGTATCTCAGGAAATCAAGACTCACACAAAAGTTTCCAAATTATAGAAAAAAAAACTCGTACAAAAACGCACAAAAGCTGAAAATGTTTTGGTTTCGATTCGAATACAAGTCAGTGCCGTAAAAAATCGGAAATGACCTTTGTAATCAATCTATTTTTAACGCCGATGGGTCTTATTTCTACGACAAACAATTGACGCCATCGGACGCTCTCACCGTCTGATCCCCATGACGGGAAAATCCATCGGTCCGATCCCCGTTAAAGAGTTAAGAGATTATTTTCTTCTAGCCCAGTCAGGTAATGAAAAAAATAGCTCGAGTTCAGCAAATCATTTGAGCATAATTTTTTTCTTTTTTTCTTTGTTATAGTAGCTGTATTTAGCAATTAGAAAATTGCAATGAAATTGTTTCAACTTATTTTCTGTTTGGTGCTTGTTTTTTGTAGAAAAAAAAATAAAGCCGTCAATAAGCACTTTGGGATTTTAAAAAAGTGGTTTTTTTTAGTATACTTATTGCCTCTTGCTGGGGTGATTCTACAAGAAGATGCCATGCTATTTGAAAAGATAGAATACCCTTTCTCATTTGCAAATATTTTTTAAATTTCTCGACTTCATTTTTACTATCAGAATGCCCATTTTAAGGCTATGAAATTTGTCTAATTGGTCCCTTTTTTTTTCTTTTCTTTTTTTTTTTTTCTCTCTCTCTCTCTTCTCTCCTCCCCCACTCTCCTCCCCCACTCTCCAAAAGCAAACCTGGCAACCAGAGATTAAAGGCTTATTTCTCTGTCCAAGAGCAACTCTTGCTGAGAGCACACAACGTTTTATTTAATGCTCAAAAAGTTTCAATATGTGATTGAATGAAATTGCTTTCAGTCTTTTTTTTTTTTTTAAGTTTCATATCGCCATTTGGTAAATTGGCTCATTGGTCTCCCTCAATGAGCAGATACCACCAAGGCAAGAGCAACTATTGTTTGGCTTAAGATCGAGTTATATCCTATATATGTTTGCTTTTTATGCCATGCAAGATTAAGCACGGTGGACTATTCCTCTGCCTGTCTTCATTTCTTGTGATCCAGAAGGCGGTATGAAGGGATATTGATAACAAAACAAAAAGTTTGATATCGTTGCTGTCCAGGAAAACTAGTTGTATGTTAGTTTTTTTGGTTTTTTAAAAATTTTTATTCCCTATACTGCAATTATTTCCCTTTGTGGATATAACTAGCTTTGTGCTGTATGAATATCTGTTTTTGTTTTCCTCTATTTTACATTTAAAATATGAAGTTATTGTATCAGTCAAAATAAAAATGATTTTTTGCTCCTCCTGAAAAGTAGTAACTTTAACATACTACCATTTTCCTGGACAACGGCGATATTTATATATTTTGATTTACCGGAGGAGAATAAACAGGGGGGTCTTTGATTTTTGTCAACCTTTGGTGTATGTCATAGTCATTTATGTAATGAAACATTAATTCGAGTCATGTGTATTCACTGATTGTTTTATTCTGAGATTTGTTTTTGTTTTTTTTTTAAACTTCTCTTGCAATCATTTATGAATTTTAACACTTATACATACAATGCTCTATCTATTGCGATTTATAAACCCTTTTTAGTAATGTGCGTTTCACAGACAAATTTGTTTGGGGTGTTTTTTTCCCCCTTCTTTTCTTCGTAAATTGAAAACAATTTTGTTTTTAAAGGTTATAGTACAGATGTAGCTTCTATTGATGAAATTTAGGTAGATTCTGTTTTTCCTGAAGAAAGTTCATACAAAACAATGCATATTTTCTATGCTGTTATAATTCTTAAGGAACCCTTTTTTTTGTTCCAGAGTAGTTAAATCTTCTATTGATGAACTTCTTTTGGGATAATTATTATTTCATTTTTTATCTACTGACAAATTAAGACCTCTCCCTAAAAAATAGGGCTTTTTTCTTTTTGTCTTCACTTTCAAGTAATAAAGGTTCTTTTTAGTGATAGCTAATTTCCCTCTCTTACTTATTGACACTGTTGCCACTGGCTTAACTCTCCAGGGTTATCAAATCCATGGCATATTTGCAACAGCCACAAAGCTGCAGTAGTGTGTGTATTGCCATTGATAGTGTTCTTTTGTGAGAACGTCTTTTCAGAAAAAAATGTGATGTGTAGGGTTTTTTAAAATATGTTTGTAAAATTATTTGATGTTTGAACCAAGAAATTGAATAATAAATAAAGAGGCACTTTTTGCAATTGGAAAGAGATAAGTTTCTCAACTGCATATTTACCCTTTAAATGTGACATTTGTGTTTAAAAAAAAAGAAGAAAAAAAAGTGTAACATCAAGTTTTGGAATGTTATGAAAATGATAACGCAGGTGGTTGGTGAAAGTCCCTGGTGGGCTCTTCTACTTCTGTTTCTATTCTTTTACACTGAAGCTATCTTCTTACTTTTCCCCCTTTTCTGTGATCTCCTGTTTTTGTTGTGTTGTTTGCAACTCAATTGTCATCCCTTATTTCATGCCTTTTGGTACATATCTGCAGGGTCACAAGTTAAATATACTGAATACTTTTGTACACAAAGGGGGTTTAAAGATCTTGGGTCTTTCTGTACCATAATGCTGTTATATGTGATGG
>JBCIKM010136336.1:0-17500 GCA_039654465.1 Melibe viridis | reverse complement strand
TACAATATTAGGTCAGCATCCTGATTAGAAAATTGAAAAAGAAAGGACTCAAAATGAATGTAAAGAAAACTAAATATTTGATAGTCAGCAGAGAGCCCCTTAAAGAAGAAATTAACCAAAGAATTTCAAAAGCAACTAAAGTGTATAGTCAGCTTGGACAAGCTTTCATAGGACAAAGAGAATCAACTACAAAAACCAAAATTTAGATATTAATGTTTAATTCTATCTATTGCCCAACTCTAATCTATGGAAGTGAAACATGGAACTTAGATAACAAAGATAAAAGTAGGTTGCAGGCAAGTGAAATGCAATTTCTAAGACAATCAATAGGCAAGACAAAGAGAGATAAGATAAGAAACACAAGAATTAGAGAGAAAGTTAAAACAGAAAGTCTTACATTTAAAATAGAGAAGAACCAACTTCGGTGGTTTGGCCAAGTCAACAAGATGGAAAATGAGAGGATCCCAAAACAAATTATAGAATGTCAACAGCAGGGAAAGTTGCCAAGAAGTAGACCAAAGAAATTGTAGCAAGAAGCAATTGCAAACATAGTGGAAAAGAAAGGTTGTAAACTTGTAGATGCTAAATTGAAGAGCTTAGAAAGGGATCAGTGGCGAAAGTTTATGCATAGGAATTCAACATCACACCAAAGGGTATTAAAGGTAAAGATAAAGAAAGAAAGAAAGAAAAAAAATATCTCAAACTGCATTATTGAAATACCAGGTACAGATGTCCAACTGGAGATCTTTTTAATGAGATTTTTCACAATTATGACATTCACAATAATGAGGTTTTCTTTATTTCACAAATTGTTGCATCAACAAGAATAAAGCATTCATTTTGAAAGCTGCAATACAAATATTAGACAAAATTCATTTATGTTTAGAATAACTTAACTCTGACGACACCTGATAAATGAAATTTTTTAAAAGTGTATGAATCAACAGCTTACAAAATGCTATGGACAGAGAACTTGTCTTACTTAAGCATGATGAGTGGTTCAAAGGCAGTTTCACAATTTCTTTTTTATCATGATCTACTGATGGAAAACAGTATGCACATAAAGATTTAGTTTCCAATAAGCCTTTTAGCACTGTATTTCAATATTTGTTTGGCCAAAAGAACAATTATTATTATGAACTTCAAAATTTATGCAAGAATCTCTATTAAAATTTTCATTACCTACAAATAAAGTGTAAACTCCAGTTTTCTTCAGCGTGGGACTAGGTGTTGATGGAAAACAACAGCAATGTGCTTCACTTATTATGCGGTCTTCTTTTATCACATAACTTTATGACTTCAGACATGAGTAGGTCTGAGTTCAGTGCACCTCCTTTAGGTTACAATAAAAGAAAAGAGACTAATAAGAGATAATTGTGATTTTATGGAACCATTTTACAAGAATAAAAAAGCAGTTTCTTTTTTAAATTCTCCATCCTGTATTATAAAAGATACACCCTTTTATAAAACTTTGCTGTGAATAGCCCAAGTACCATGATTCATGATTAGTTTCTCAACCAAATTTTGTGACTGGTTCTCAGGATGTGGAGTCTGTGAATGATGTGGAAACGTCAGTCTCCAATACCAAGGGTTCCCATCGGAGTCGAGGCAAAAGTCAGAAGCCATCCAGCGTGGTGTTACACTGTGACATTATTGGCAAGCAGTTCTGGGTGGAGCATCCGGAGATCCTCAGTCTCAAGAAAAACGCCTGATCAGACTTCCTGTGGATAATGTATACATTGGGTCATGTCTTCACTGAAATCCCATTTGACATGCTATCTTGGTTAATCTGACTCATGAATACTGCCTATTGTCCAACTGTCAGCCATGATATAAGCAGCTTGTGAAACAGAATCCTGAAATACACCCTATGTGGTGTCTCGCCTGTGTTAGATTTGACAAGTTTGAGTACTTTTTGTGCAGACCTTCTTGTCTTTTGTAGTGTTTTGGGGTTTGTTTGTTTTTCACTTTTATTCCCTTTCTTCTCTCTCTCTCTCTTCTCTCTCTCACTCTACCTCTCTCTCTCTCTCATCTCGTCTGTATGTGTGTGTCTCTCTCTCTTCTCTCTCACTCTCTCTCTGAATTTTAGAAATGAAGTTATGTCAGATATGATCCAGATATACCAGTGGCTTAAGTTAAAGCCAAAATAAATCTATTTTGAATCAATAACAAAATGAAAATCAAATCAAATTAATGAATATCAAAACATATTTTTCTTTAACATCTTGTAATGCTTGGGAGTGTTCTTCATGCTTGCAATATATGATGAATCCATTTTTTACCTTAGTTCAGGAATGCATTGCTGATTTGGAGATTATGATGGCCGGTTTTATTCACCTCAGGGTTGTGCAAATGTTGGGAGTGGGAATGCTTTTGAGAAGATGTAATGTCTGCTTTTGTTATGAAATAAAATTTGTTGGGAAGTTGTTTTTTTTTAAGACACCTTCATCTGAATTCCCTTTTGTCTTGGATTAGACACGAACATTGCCCCTGGAGGGCTATTTACGGTTTCTTGTCTTTCGATTTATCTTAACTTACTATTTCCAGCATTCATTCACAAACACATTCATACACACTGCTATTTGATAGTCTTGGTTCTTCCCATCGTGCCTTTTTTCTGTGTATTGTAGTTTTTCTTGTTTGTAAGGGATTTTTTTTTTTGGTGTACATTCTTGGTGTGAAGTGTCTGGCACTAGTAGGCCCAAGTCTGCCATCTGCTCTTTTATCATCGGTGTGATTGTAATTATACCAACAGTTTATAATTTCCAATGTATGCAAAGCTGGTTGTACAATTACACTAACGTCATCTATCTTCTCACTTAAGTGGGCACTTTGTGGGTGTCGCTGGTGGGCATTTCTACTTCTGTTTCTTATCTCTTACAATGATTCTATTGTCTTACTTTTTCCCCTTTTCTGTGATGTCCTGTTTTTGCTGTCTTGTTTTGTTTGCACCTCAGGGGTGGAACAATACATCCCATGGCAGACAGACAGACATTGAATAAGCAGGACAAAACACTAGGCATTGAAAAGTGTTCAGTGGCTGTATGTTTCAATGTTGCATAACTGTATAATGGAATGAATTACAAAAAAAACAATCTGAAAGAAAAGCCAAGGGTCAGGTTTTACCATCTTTTATTACGGATTTTTAGGACTGTCCAATTACAATAATTGGAAGGTAGAAGTCCCTTCTCCGTGTGAAAGGTTTGGGTGAGTAAATGGAATACATATGGAACACGTGACATTATGACCTAATGAATGGAGGATTACACAGTTGATACAGAGTACTTCTTACACATGCAAAGTACATAAACACGAGTTTTGTTAGGGAAAACAAAATGCACACAAAAACCTACTTCAGGTCCAAACACGCTGTTGACTTCAATCAAAGAGACCCAAATTCATTAGAGAAATTACAAAGAAATACTTCACTCCCACATAAACGGAAGAAACTTTTTTCTCCGCAAACCAATCCATTCTCAGAGCAAACACACATCAAATCATGGCAGTAAAAAAAAAATGTGGCTCCCACAATTGAATCTCCTCTAACAGTATTGCACACATCACTCAGCAGTCTGTAAAATCTATAGAACAATAAAAGTCCTTGTGCACCACTAAAATATCACTCAACTCCTACCTACACCCACATTGGATCTCTTTCTCTATTTCTTTCAATCTGTCTGTCTGAAGGTGGTGACATACCACAAGCCTTCATTTTTTGGCAATTTTTAAATGTCCTTTTTTTGTACTGACTGTATACATACATCTTTTAGACCACCTCTTATTTCATTTCATTTCATTCATTGACAATGGAAAGAAAAATTTGTTTATTAGAGGTTTTAGGGCCTCATGACACAGAGGTTTATTATAGAGGACCCCGAGGAAAGTAAGATGAAAGAATAAGTTAACAGAGGGAACAGATCAAACCACAAACAGCAGAGAGATGATTTGCACTAAAAATTAAATATCAACTCTCAAAACACATATCGACATCACAGAGAGAGGATTTACAATGACAAAAAACATCATCTCTCCTTACAAAAATAAGCAAAGGCCATCACATAAAACAGCATTATGGTACAGGAAGACCCAAGATCTTTAAACCCCCTTTGTGTACAAACGTACTCGGTAAGTTTAACTCGTGATCCTGCAGTCCTGTACCAAAAGGCAACAAGGGATGAGCATTGAGTTGCAAACAGGACATCCGCAGAAAAGGGGAAAAAGTAAGACGATAGTTTCAATGTAAAGTAAAAGAAAGAAACAGAAATAGAATAGCCCACCAGGGACTCCCATCGTGGAAAGAAAAAGAAAGCTACATGATAGAAGCGTTAGTAATATGCGCAATTTGTGCACTATGATTTAAAATTTAAACCTTGCTAGGCAGGTACATATTCCCCAATAATAAAAACCCCTGTAAAGTGTGAAAAATTTTAACAAGAAGAGTCCAGAGTTAAAAGATGAGGTATATATATCTTTTTTTTTTTAGAAAAAAAGGAAATAATATTACACAATGAAATGAAAATGGTATTGTGCATAAAAAGGGGGAAACAAAATCAACAAGTTGAGATCTGTCAAAACAACTTATTGAATCCTGGAGGCAAGAAAGTATCTAAAACAAAGCACCAGTGAGCCTTGTTGAAATGGATGCTGGCGCTATATAAATTCAAATGTTAATGTTAAAATGAACACATGACTGTATGATGACTACAAGCAGTGTATAAGTAGCTTTTGTTTCTTTGGAGGGCTGAAAATAGCGTGTGAATATCCCCACATTTCAAATTTGTGGAGATATTACACTTGTTGCTTTCAGCCCATGTTTTGTGGTTTTAGGATTTCATAGCACACGAGGGTCATAGAAGGGCCCAGGAGAAAGTAAAATAAAAGGAATATTTAAAAGAGAGAACAGGTAAAACCATAAACAGAAGATATATGTTTTAGATTAAAGAATAATAAATATCTTTCTAAGCATATAATGACATGACAGAGAGATGATTTATAATGACAAAAAATAAAATCTCTCCGAACAAAAATAAATAAATGGCCACAACCAATAACAGTATGATGGTCCAAAAAGACCCAGGATCTTAAATCTCCCTATGTACAAAAGTACTCCGTACATCTTAATTTTTTACCCTGGAGTCATGAACCAAAACGCATGCTAAAAGGCATGACCACTGAAAGTGAAACAGAAACACTGCAATAAAAACAGGACAAAAGAAAAGGGGGGAAAGTAAGAAGATAGCTTCAGTATAAAAGAAAAGAAACAGGAGTAGAAGAGCCTACCAGGGACCCACACAAATCCATTGATCATCATGCAAAAAAAAAAAAACCTCCTTAAAATAGGAAGTGAAACTCATATGTTGCAATAATTTCATGTCATAATTTACTATTCTACTAACACTTGAATGCCATCAACAAGCAAACTGCACAACTACTAGAATTAGAAGCAATTCAAAACAAATTTGATTAGATTGATTGAAGAAGGCATCACAAATTATTGCAGAATTCGGCTGTTTCAGAGCAACATTGAATTGTTCAATAGAAAGATTTAGAGGACACAAGTCTCATAAATTATCCTTACTACTAGATTTGTTTCTCAAGCTAAAATCAAAGTAAATTTCCTGACGATGAGGATTAGATAAAAATGAAAGTAAAAAAGCACCAAACTGGTTTGATAACTGAAGAGCCTTTATCTTTTTATGTTAAATCTCGTTCAAAAGAAAAATAATAACTGCAAAATAAAATGTATATATTATTACTCGATTCTCTCGGAACAATTTTGAATATTCAAAACAACACAAAGAAGCAAAGTATGAAAGATATGATCCTTAATATATTACAGTACAGTGGAACATCATGTTTAACAACAACGGGAATAACAAGAATTCAGAAATAATGAGAGATTTAGAAAATCCCTGATTTCTTCTTTTCCCTCTTTAAGCTCCGCATTTTTTTTTTACTGGAATAGTGATTATTCAAAATCAGAACTCAGAATAGCGAGATTTTTTTGCCGACAGCTAGATGAAATACTATCATAGAGTATTTTCCTTAAATACCTTTGTATTCGTGAATAACGAGACCTCCGGAATAACAAGATATTCAGTCTGGAAAAGAGGCTCTCGCTAAAACTGCGTTCACTGTATGATGAACTATGTGGACACAGTTTTATGGATATGATAGTTTGTTGTTCTTGTAGGAGAAAGAATTGAATAACTCATGGAACCCTGCCCACTGGGAGACAAAATACAAATACAAGAAGAAGAAGACAAAGCACTACACATTCAGGGGTGAAAACAAATCCATTACTAAGGACAAAATCATTCTCGTAATATCTTATGTTATTAAATATTCCTGTTGTTGCATTTCAGACTGTTACTGATGATGTAGGTATTCCATAATGTGAGATTCTAAGACAATTCAACCACAAAGACTCAAAGACACAACCTCGTTCACTTGTAAAACTTAACATGAGATACTCATACTGAACAAATTTCAAATCTCAACATATTCATGACACAATCATTCAGCCATGACTCCGTTCAAGCATTTCACTGTGACTTGGTAAACCCTCAACTCGTAAAAAATGTAACACGTTTCGAGTCACATACTGCTTCACTTGATAATTATCCTAATTTTCAAACACACAGCAATTCTTTTTTACATACATTTCTACTATGGAAAACCATGTCACAGACAGAGGACAAGGACAAAAGGAACACCACATACAGACCATCTATTCAGTCACTGGTTTTCATAGCATTGAGTGAAATAGAGGATTTTTTTATAACAACAATGCACCAGGTCTACTTTCTTCACAATCTTTTTTAGGACACCTACATTTACCAATTAGAGGCCTGAAAATAAACACTAAAACCTCACAAGCCGAACTCTGCCTGCAATACAGTTCCATCAGCGCTCCAAAAAGAAGAAACAAGTCATTCAAAATAATCTACCTTGTGCAATTAAACTACAACACTGACATGTTGGTTGTTTTGTTGAGGTTCACCTTGAAAAGCATTCCTGCAAGGCAGGCGTGCTAAAAGGGAACAAGTATGTGATAGACTGACATTGATAGCTTAAATTCAGGAATTATTTTAAAATCATGACATAAACTCTGAAAGGGTAGGTTGATTATTAAGTTAAATAGAAAGATCTAAATTGAATTTCACCACCAGCTAAACCAACAGAAGCATGCTTTAGCTTGAAAAATCCTCGTAACTAGCTTCAAAAAGACTCCAATGCTATTCTTATCTGTCATCTGCTGACAAATTCAAGGAAACAACAGTCTATGGCTTAAATGAAAGGACTCCATGTAAAATGCAAGTCCAATTTTAGCAGCTAGTCTCAATCCAAGATTTTGAAGTCTTGAGAGAGCAGTATTTGCAGGATCAAAACACTCACTAAGACATAATTGTGTGTTTCCAAACATCAATAAATGATTGTCTTTTGAACTTGAAATCAGTGACAATTTTTGCAAAAGATAAATCAATCAAATTTTCAAAGTTTTCTATACACTCACATTTGTGCAATTGAAAGAACATAGTACAGACTTTTATAAAAATCTGTGACTAATCAATATCTCAGATGTTCTAATTTACAAGCATATACACACACCCACCTTAGCACCCACACTTTATATTTCTTTTTTGTTTCTGAAATCAACTTCACAACAAAACTTAACATTGCTCTGGTGACTGAGTACCATGTATCTGATTTTTATTCTCTGGGATTACAAAAATTCCATGGAATGACAGGGCGATTTGCTCATAGCAAATAAATACCTATACAAGTGAACATATAACATAACTATCAAATATCATAAATATGTATTAACAAAAAATAATAAATATAAAAGAACCATTGTTATACATATTTACAAATTTTCATAACATTCAATTCACCAATTGGTGAAATCATTTTTTTTATATCACAATCGGAGGTTGTTGCAATGTAACACAAAGACCAACTTGCAAGAAAAAAATCAACCACACAAAGGCTTTACTTTGGGGCAGCATTTAGGCTTCAAAGACAGGCAACATTAGCATTGCCACTCCTAGCGAAAATCTAAATAAAAATGCTTTTAAGTAAACAGGCATCAAAACCTTTAAATTATCCTGTCAAAAATTATTACAGGTTGTCTGCCTCCCTAAGGTTTAATAAGGGAATAGAAGTATCATTGCTCAAAGACACAATACATTAGCTGTTTTGTCTAATCATGAAAGATACTCTTCCCTTGAAGTAATCCAGACAGAGAAAAAAAGAAATGCCTCCCTCCCTCTCTCTCTCTCTCTCTCTCTTTTTCTCTCTCTCTCTCTCTCTCATACCTAAATTAACAATTAGTAGTCTCAGACTTATAGACACATCCCACTTCTCAGGATATAATCAAACAATCAAACCAGTGTACCTCTAGAACATTCACGCCATTTTTACATGCCAATTTCAGCATAAATCAAAAGAGAGAACTCACTATTTCTTTAAAATGTCAACAAACCAACGAACTAAAGCAGCATCAAGATATGGTAATGAAAGACTGTGTGAGTAGGAGAAATAAAGCACAGTAATCCAGAGTCAAGGTTTGCAAGGGCAAGTCATTAATTAAGCTCACATTGAAAGTATGCATAATAAATGTTGAACAGATGAAGAATGGCACTGGCGCAAGATTGTGAAAGAGTACAGAGTCTCTAATAACAACTGGACGTCGATTGTAATAAGTTTAGAAGACAATATTGAATATTTTTTAGTTCAAATTTTACTTCTGTTTAGAAAAAATTGCAGTGTTATAAAAATTTAGATAATGGTTTGAATTAGACTTGTGTTCATCTAAAGGAACTAGGGCACCAGGATGGAAGAGTTAAACTGTTTTCACTTCACTTCTCGTCATTCTTTTCACTGACTTCTATATCATCTTCTTTCTTTTCACAGACTTCCATACTTTTTGCTTTCATAGTGAACTAATTTGATAGGATATATATCACTAACAGGAATACTAGACACAGGCATGTCAGCTTTCCTGTTGGATCAGCATAAAGGCTTCGGTTATCAGTGTTATGACAAGACTGAGGGTGTAATTTTTAAAAATCTAAAGTCGCCCCTGGATTTTGTGCATTATCCTCTGCTTCTGAACATATTAATGTTAATACAGGCAAGCTGGACACTAGAGACCCTTGACCTCCTTCAGCTGGAGTTGTTTTCCAGTACCCGTAGTTGCTTCAGGACGGTCTCAATTAACTTCTTCCTGTCTCTCTCATTCTTGTTCAACACACCAAACAAATTATTCTTCTTTTTGTCTGCACTGTTCAACCTGCCAAGAAAAAAGGATAAAAATAATCTACATTGTCTTCCTCAGAAACTAAAAAAAAACTTTTAGAAGTGGCAAGAATCACCTTCAATACTCATACTTTTTTGTGACACATCACATTGCGATCATCATCTTTTTGTATTAAGTTACTAAAAGCAAATCCTGTCATAAAAAAAATAATTTTAAAAACCACTCTGAAAACTGTCATATCATTACTTTTGCATGTGTAGAACAATTTATTCCTAACTAAATTTTTCTTCTCTTTTTTTAAATTGACAAGCAGAGGAATAAAAAAAATGCAAATAAAAAAGGGGGGAAAAAATCACTAGAGAGACGTTTTATGATGGAATCCCAAAATCAATAACCAAACAGTCAATGAATAATAGTAATAATAAAAACAACAAAAACTGCATCAACTAAAATGACAGTATTAGTAACAGCAATAATCAATATCATTATGAACATCTCTGTTTGATTCACTTCTCTCCCTCCACTCACTTTTCCAACAAACTGATGGCCGTGTGCCGGGGCACTCGCAAGTACCGAGCCTTCTGCTTGCCAAAGTCAGCCAGGTACTCTGACCAATCCCAGTTGATGATCAGATCCAGGAGCTGCCAGGGCGGAAGATGCAAGGTCAGTGACTCAAAAGAAAAGCTTCCAAAAAGAGTTTAATAGGTATATTAAAAAGAGAATCTCAGTTTGACTGAATTTCTCTTTGGGCAATGGTTTGGGTTGGGGTTTTTTTTTATTGACGGTGTTGTTGCCCTGAAGACAACACAATAAAGGATCACAGGGCGGTACTGGACAAATTGAAATGTTTTTTGTATTTATTTAAATACTCTGCTAGCTCAGAGATCTTGCTATCTCAAAGAAAAGCAGCATATGAATTGGATTTCCTGTTACACCCCAAAAACAACAGCACTTAATTTCTTGCGCTTAAAGAAAATGAAAAGGAAATCAAGTATTACCCTACCTGTCTGAGATCTGTGAAGGCCATGGAGAGAGTTCCGTCATTGGAGTCAGGAACAGGCTCTGATGCTGCAAACTCTGTTCAGAGGAAACAACCAAAGAATGCACACAAAAAACCCTCACTAAACACAAATAATCAAAAACAAGTTTAAGAATTGCTGACATGTCTCTCCAAGAGCTTAAAGTTGGGTCGCAGTAAAAACACAGTCTTTAGATTAAAAATCATGTTTTGAAGCCTTATCACAGGCTTATAGAAATAGAGAATCACTTGCCTCAAAACTGACACTATGCTTCTGAAGAAAAAAAACCCAATCTATTACACATGGGTCTTAACTCTACATTTTGAAAAAGGTGGAATCTTCGCGAGACCAACCTCCATTTTCTTTTTTAACTCTTAATTCTTACTCAAAAAAGATATCCACATGAACTCTTCTTAGTTTCTCAGGATACAATACATTTAACTTAACAAAAATAACCTAGATTTTTACAATCTATAAACTCTGCATTATCTGCATACAATTCAGGGCTACGTAGGCAAAGAGGAACAGAGGGCCCTACCATAGTGGAAATCCGCAATAGAGCAGAAATTTCAGACCCATGCTGCCGACTATGTTTCACTCCTCCATAACACAAGCTTCATTCTTTTTTTTTTTTTTAATGCGTGTGTGTGTGTGTGTGTGTGTGTGTGAGAGAGAGTGTGTGAGAAGACAGACAGAGAGACAGAGAGAGAGAGAGACAGACAGACAGATGAAATGATTGTTTTTTAAAATTTGAACAGCTATGTCAAGTTCTGAGCCTATAGACAACCAGGACAGTAAGTGAAGTGTATAGCTTACGTTCACACTGCAAGACATCCAGATTGAACTGTTGGATAGCCCCCATGGACAACTGGCGGATCTCATTGTCCAGCAGGAGGCCCATCAGGCGGGAGGAGATGTGTTGGCAGGCGGACATGCAGGCAGTCTTGGCCACTTTGTCCTGTGCGATAAGGAGCATCCAATGGGATTTCAACGGTGGAATCAAGACATGGGCAAATAAGATAAGAGAGGGTAGGAAGGAGAAGAGAGAGAAATTACAAGAGAGAATTTGAGATAAAACAGTCCTTGTAGCCAAAATTGACAAAGTCAAGATTCAAAGGTGCTATCAAGAAAACTATAAACAATGGACCTTTCCTTAAATCATGAGTTTGAGGAGCAGTGTCTGTGTGCCTAAACCTCACTGAAGATCAGATTTATCCTCACATTTCAAAGTGTGGGGAGTAAAAAGGAAACCACAAAGCAGAGGTATATATATAGCAGAAGGGTACGTAAAAATATTAACACCTCATGTCTAAGAATTAAATAAATTAAAAACTCATTAAACAACAAAATGAAAACAACAGTGAGAGTCAAAAAAGGGCTCACTGCCATTAGAACTGACAAGAATTTAGACAATAAAACTTACAGCACAAAAAAATATCAGGAAAAAAACAAACAAAAAAAAAACAACCTCTGATAAAACAGTGCATTGGTTCTTCTACTGTTATTATTGTTTTTGATAACTGATTAAAATGTTTTCCTTGTGATAAAAACTATTTACATCAGTGCTCAGGATTCCAGGGCTGGCCTGATCAAATGTATAATTGCATTTCGCATCTTTAAAAATACGTTGCATATTTTCGTAACCATTTCCTCATTCTGGTCAAAAAGTTACACTCCAGAGGTACGGGAAGTCTTACTCAAATAAAAAGTCAGAAATTTAACCAAGGTGCACGAAAACATTCTAATTCCATCATCCCTTCCAATATAAGTCAATTAGCAAATGAATAACAAAGACATACAGCACGACAGGCATTCGTCAAACTCCATGGGACAAGAGAAAAAGGCTTGAAGAACCTACAATTCAAGGGTGATGAATGTGTATTGAAATGTATTACTAAACAAGAATTCATTGCTTCTTTCATCAGTAAGTGCTGATATTTTTTGCAATGTCTTCTTCTTCTTGCATGGTAAAGTACATAAGTAAACATGGACCTATTTTGACGGCAGCATTTGTTGCCAGCCATAAGGTGATTGTTCACTCATACAGACCACACTGCATGTGTCGTATCAACATTATTCAAATAACAAGGGGAAATAAAAACACTTCACCTTGATTGGCAGCCATTGTCTACTAATTGTTAATGAGTTTGAAGTCAAATTGATAAAAAGAAGCTACATTCAACCATGTGATTAAATTGCTGGAGAATTATACAACCAAAAATGAATTTCAGATATGTCCAGATCTTTACCATATCTTGTGCACACCTTATAAGTTCTCTCATTCTTACACTTATCAAACATCTTTTTCCATTTCACAAAGTATTTTTCCCTTTTGACCAGTATCTGAGGGATACCATATCAGAGCACAATATAAATACCATCTTCTATGAAATCAACAATTTACAAAGGACTGCACACCTCAAATATGACAGTTAAAAATTCATATACATCTAATCATAACAGATATCTACAGAAATGGGATGGTCGTATAAAAAAAAAAATTCCTCTCAACTTATTGAAAAAACAGGTGGGGGTGGGGTGGGGGTGTGGGGGGAGGGGGGGGAGAGATGAAAGGAGCAAGGCAGAGAAAGATAGAGAGGGAAGTAAGGAGGAGCAATTTTGGAGTTGAGTGAGAGTATGTTATTACCAAGCTTTCAAATATCAGTGAACAACAAATGGACTCACTCTGCGTCCCATTTGTTTACTAGCAAATCACAATGCATTCATGCTTTCCAGAGCCAGGGGCTTAGCAGGGAAAATAAAACAAACATATTGACCACACTGCTTGTTAGATCCTTAATTTCCTTGGGGCTTCATTCACTTGTCAAACTTTTTTCAACAATTATCCGTGAAACATCACTCTAAGGCTTTTCACATGATCAGAAAAAAAACAGCATTGACAGAATGATTTATTGACATGAGGGTGTACATAAAATTGTACTTTGTTTAATATATAGGTGTATCTTTTTTTGACTTTTGACTATATAATAGACAAGTTCAGAAAAACAGAAAACACAAAAAGGGGGAAGGGGCAGGTTTGAAAGGGAAGGGAAGGGATAAGTGCATATTGACAGTCGACTGACTCAACATTTTCTTAGTAAAAGGCTGACAATAGGAGGAAATGGTATAGACATAGTGCCAAGATGAGCCAAAGCCATAGAAATAAAGCAACTCTTTTAGTGTGGTCGGTGGCTCAGTTGGGCCGGCTTGCCTAGCAGTGGCCAAGCAATGGGTGCCATGGCAAGCCCTGGGTTCGCTTCCCTCTTCAGATGACTTCCAAACTTCCTGTTTTTTATCCCTTTTTCTATGGCTTTGACTTATCTTGACACTATGTCTATATCATTTTCTCTAACTGTCATCTTCTATTTCCAGTGCCAGCTCCTACTCTATTCTTTGTAAAAGGCTGTTGGTCCTGTCATCCAAAAAATCATAATAGAAAAGCCCTCTCTAATCTAACCAAACTTGCCATAAAATATATTGCTTGTCCATGTTTACTTCACAAAGCAGATTAGCAAATACTCTCTTGCCAAGAAATGAATTGAGGGACAGTACATTTGATTTGGGTTCGAAACTAATCAGACCTTTCATATCAATCATCAGGTAAAAATGTCATTGTCAATAATCTAGGCATCATGTCACATGCAGACATATTTCTCTAGGCTAGCAAATATATATATATGTGTGTGTGTGTGTGTGTGTGTGTGTTTGTTAATGTGGTTGTCTCCAATAATTATAATTCGTTAAAAATTTCAAAGTAATGGCATTGTTAAACATCCAAGTAAATTTGCAGTGGCCAGTCACTTCAAAGAATGTAAATTGCATGTCATTTCAACAATGTAAATGCTTGACTATTTTCACACATCTACTCAGAATTCAAAGGCAGTGAGAATTAAGGTTTCAAATAGTTCATTGTTCAGTCTTCATGCATCACTGAGCTCCATGCATCTACGACTGGATAGGCTTTTAGAGTGTCATGGGCTAGAAACAAGCAAAGATGGAAATCCGGTCCTTACAGTGACGTACTCAGTCCACTGTGAGTGGAACACCTGGAAGAAAGCATCGAGTGTTACTGATTGGACAAAAAAAGGATTCCTTCCACCTACTAGGGTCAAGGTCAAAACCTCCACAGCATTGTGGGCTTTGAAACTGGCGGAGCATTTTTCTGTATGGCTATGTCCAGTCCAGCATTGTTCTAATAACGATATTTCTGACTTTAAAGGACTCCCTGGCATAGTTCCATTTCCTATCTACCTAGCAAAAGTTAATTAACATGGGATTTTGATGGTATGCTTTTTTGTTGTTGTTTTTGTTATCCTTATCCCTTCATACCGCCTTAGCAGTGTCGGGACCCAGCTCCAAGGAGCTGGGAAAATCTCTGGATCAAAAGAAATGAAGACAGGCATATTGATTAAGACCAATTAGCCAATTTACCACATGGCGATTTGATGGTATGGCACAGCATAAAAGTGATAAACTTTATAACAGTTTTTTTTTTTTTATGACACTGGTGTACTACTGAACCAAAAAGACATAATCTTTCTTAAGTGTATTCTAAGAAACCAATAAATGCAATGCCAAATGCCCTAAAAAAATGCAACTTGAATGAAGACTCGTTAGCTGACATTAACCACAATTTTGAGAAAAATTAGATTCCTTTCACAATAATTTTGCACTGAATTTTGCCCTTAGAGGGAATAGTTTTTCCGCAGTAAGAATGAGCATTACTATCATTTGCATCAATAATGTTCAGCTGAAAATGAAAGAAGATCAATAACCACAACTGAATACACTGGAAAAAAACTATAACCTACTGAAACTAGAGATTTGTTGCACAAAATGTGAATTTGTCTTTTTGTAAGAAGAAATAGAACAACTGAAAACTTCTAAAAAGTGATAAACAACTGAGTCATCACTTGAGTGGTTCTATAAAAGCCGATCAAAGATATAATAGACTGAGTGGAAGGAACAAATACATCACATGAAGGTGGAAAGCATCAAAGCACTCAGATGGAGTCAGGTCTAAGGAGTTCCCTTTTTTTGCTTGAAAAATAAAACAAGAACATAGGCTGTAATTATCTTACCCCAGTCATACAGCTCTCTTCTGTATCTCATGACCCGACTCAGTATATTAAATCCCTCCCCAACCACTCAGTCTGACTCTCGATTTAAGTTATTCATTACCATAGTGATAAGCTGCTTGTGTACTTTTCGACAGGATCACTTCATAAACCACTGAGAGAATCATTTGTATTACTCTGCCTCTTTTTAACTTGACAAGCATGAAATATACACTGGACATGCCTCAGTCAGGGTCAATGCTGGGCCTTTGACATTTAAAACTTTGAAATTAACTGGCATTAAAAAATACACATTAAGTCCAAAAAAGAATTGTTATTTCAAATTAAAAGGAATGAGTGGAGGAAAGACGGGATGATATTCCATGAGTTACAAGTGGAAACAATTCACAACAAATAATGATTAAATCTAGAATGTAGAATAACAGGGAGAAAAAAAAGAGTTGATTCGATCTCATTACGAGGCATAACCTGTACTGTCCACTTACAAAGACAATTCTCTAACAATCCGAGTACCCAAACGAATGTCATTTTAATTGCTAACCACACAGATGACTTAGGCCAATGCAAAAAGTGATATGTGCCCTCTAAAGACATAGGTCTTAACTAGGAATATTGAAAAAGGAGGAATTATTACATGATCTACTTCAATTCTGTATTCTTTTTACTTTTACTAAAATGCCCATATAGTTGAAATCCTAGTTTGTTAGGGTATAATACATTTAAGTAAATAAAGATGTCCTGTCATTTTTACAATCAAATCTATAAATAAAGATGTCCTGTCATTTTTACAATCAAATCTATAACATCTGTACTATCTATGTACAATGCTGGGCTGCATACCAATGATGGAGAAAAATCTACAATCGCAAAAGACGAGACAGTAGCGGACATCCGCGATGAAAGCAGAAATTTGAGACTCATGAAAGAGGAGGACATGTAACAAAATCTGCAGCAGTCTGTGGACTACAGGGGTTCTTTGCTTCCCCCTGAAGCACCTCCTAGCTACAAGGCAAGAAGTAGAGTGTAAAGACAGACTGCAGCTTGTCATGTTTTAAGATTTTGTACACCATAATCATCTCTTTCATATTTCTTTTCATCATTTTTTCTGATAGACAAAGAATTGTTTGTGATGTTCTTGTATATTCAGCAAACATTTATTTATCCCAGGACAGGGACAAGTGGGGGAAGCTGGTGGCTGAGATAACAAAAGCTGCCGAGGCATCCTTGTCGGATGACTGGGATGCGGAAGGCTAATTGATTGATTGATGATTTATTTATCTTTATGAGGTGTCTAATTTACACTTTCCTTTCTTTGCCTAAGTAAAGGAGGATTTCAGGTTGGAGATTAAAAGGTTAGGTGGAGGAAAGCTGGGTATGGCTTTCTCTTGTCACTTACTTTACCAGCTTGAACCAGCTGTCAAAATACATTCAAAGTTCTTTAAAATGTGAAATATTTTACCTAGTCAAAAAGTGAAACCAATAAACATAAGTAGTTTTTGTAAGATTAAAAAACTGGATCAAACAAAAACAGAAGCTTTGCATGGATAATTATACAAGTCCTCCTATCTAAAAGATACAAATTTTATTTGTAAATTATATCAAAAATATAAATGGCAAGTGAGAGTGGCTGGCATTATTGTCTTGTCGACTCAACTGTTATAGACTGAGGAAAGAGTTGCTTTTCAGATTTAAGCTATCTTCTCTGAGATTACTCTCTCTTTAAAAATGATGTTAAGACAGCAGGATTTAATGCCTTAGAATCTCTTGGCTAGTGAAAACAAAATGAGAACAGCTAGAAGCACTGACACAGAAGGACAAAAGGAGTTGGTTCGAACAAGGAAGTCTGCAACCTGACACATTGAGCAATTTGTGCTGCTGCACTAGATTGTCCATCATGATTCTTTTGCACTCTTACTGCTGTAAAGCAACTTCAATCCATACTTTGATCCTTGAAAATTACAAAAGTGCAAGCAATAATGAGAAACAGTGTCAATCCATGAAATCTGATTATGTTGAAGTGCATCTGCCCAAGTATGAGTGTAATTGTGGATGGATGGAAAAATAGACAGAAAGAGAGAGAGAGAGAGAGAGAGAGAGAGAGAGAGAGAGAGAGAGAGAGAGAGAGAGAGAGAGAGAGA